>CAUYLG010069465.1:0-45813 GCA_963573385.1 Cacajao melanocephalus | reverse complement strand
AGTGTTCTGTTACTTGTAGCTGAAAGCAACCTAACTAACGCATTATTACTTTATGCTGCCTCCCAGAACATGTAATTAATTGTAATCTCAGTATTTTGAGATTGATCTGAGTTTGCTGGGCTCTGTGGGGGTGGGATCCACCGAGCTAGACCACTTGGCTCCCTGGCTTCAGCCAGGAAGGGCGGTTCCCTGCAGAACAGCATGCGGTAGCATCAGTGACAAATCTGTTCTGGTTTGGATGGGGCTGAGACACCCGTGAACTTCCTTCTGCTCTTGCCAAAAGTCAGGATCTTTTTGTTCATCTTTAGGGTTGCCAAGTCAGGCCTACCTTGCCCCTCGATGTTGTTTCCTGCGGGCAATGGGAAAATAATCTTGGAGACAGAGAAGGGAAATCAACAAGGAAACACAGGGTCACCACACCTTCAGGCCATCAGTAGGTCTGGAACATTATCATGCTGGGACCTACTCCTCAAAAGGCATGGTAGCTCATGCCTGTAATCCCAGCAATTTGGGAGGCCAAGGTGGGTGGATCACAAGATTAGGCGTTCAAGACCAACTTGACCAACATGGTGAAACCCCATCTCTACTAAAAACACAAAAATTAGCTGGGTGTGGTAGCAGGTGCCTGCAATCCTAGCTACTCCAGAGGCTGAGGCAGGAGAATCACTTGAATCCAGGAAGCAGAGGTTGCAGTGAGCTGAGATTGTGCCATTGCACTCCAGCCTGGGCAACAAGAGCGAAATTCCATCTCATTCATTCATTCATAAATAAATAAATAAATAAAACAGGGTGACTAGAAGCTGAACAGCCACCTGCTTCATGTCCTCCAAGTCTCAGCACACAGAATCCAGCAGGGGAGAAAAGGAGGCCCTTGCTTTTTCAATTCAATCCCCCAGTACCCAGGTGAGGGGCTTGGGAAAGGACATCCTCCACCCTGTCTCACCGATCTGATTGGTCAGGGACTCCTGATCTCACCAATCGGATTGGTCATTACTCCTAAAGTGAGGATTAACTCGGGAACTTGGGGGAGGCCATGAGAATGGTTCAATAGTGCACTTTTATGGTGGATCAGAAGCGACTTCCTAATATGGACAAGAAAATAAGTGTTTCCTGGCTCTGCCTCAATGCAAATAAATACAATCCCTTTGTGAATAAATTATCTCGGATGCATTCCCAATGTTGTCCAACCCATGCTAACCAGAACCCAAATCAAGATGATAGCCGGGGAGGGTGTGGCTGGTGATGAGTCACAGTATTTTTGCAAATTCATCTAAAACACAAAACAGGCAAACTCCCCACTTAGAGTTTTGTTCCGAGTCATTTTGGGAGGGTATGTTGGTTGTTAGAATTTGGAACACATTTCTTCCCATAAACTGATGTTCTAAATCTAAATGGTGTTTGGTTTCCCAGAGCTGGCCACCAGAAGTTTTTATAACAGTACAATTTCCACTTGGCCCTATTGTTTTCACGGAAAATGAATTACAAAATCTAACGTGGAACGCCAGAAGACTCTATTTTCTGGTTCTCACCCCTCTCTTCTCTGCGCTGTGGAACAGCGCTCCCAGAGGCAACAAAGTGATTCCTCTGAGAGGACTCTAGTAGATTCTCCAGACCACCATTATTTGCTAATTCTCTACATCTGCACAGGGAAAACTAGATCTGTATCTAAATAAGAACATATGAGTACCTCTCAACAACTATTTAAGAAACTCAAATTCCTTTAGTGACCTGAATTGAGAGAAAAAAGAGTATTTCATTCAATGACTCCTGTCTTCATTCAGCATTTTGGTTTTTTTAGAACGTATTATGTAGCAGGCTGGCCCTGGACATATAGTTGTGGACAATAGAGACCTGGCTCCGGACTGCATGGAAAGAAACCTTGTTTTGGAGGGAGGGGCCTATATAAGTGAGTAAATTATAAGTTAAATAAATATCAGGGGAAATAGGCAAATAAATAATAGACTTACAAGGAGTATCAAGTGCTACAAAGGAAATGAGGGGAAGGGGCACAGTCAGGGGTTGTCCCTGGGAAATTACTTTTGAGCCATGATCTGAAAGATGAGAAAGAGTTAGGCAGGAAGAGATAGAGAGTCTGTGTATGAGAGAGAAAGGGTAGAGGTTGGAACAGACTAGTCCAGGAACGGGAAAGCCTGTGAGATGGAGAAAAAAAAAGCTTGTGAGATGGAGAAAAGCAGTGGTGCATTCTGTGGTCCAAGTACACTGAGAAAGCGCACGCTGAGCTACTCCTGGAGAAGGGAGCAGGGAACCCATTCAGCCAAACATAGTGGCCATGCCAGAGGTTTTGTGTTTCGTCCTGAGTGCAGTGAAGAACCTTGAGGCCTCTAGACAGGTTAATGGCATGATCTGACCTACTCTTTTAAAAGTCTAGTCCAGCTGGAATGTGGAGTGCAGATTTGCTAGAAAGACTAGGGGCAAGAAGGGAAGCAGGGAGACTCATGAAGAGAGCACTGCAGAAATTCAGGTGAGAGTAACAGAGGCTCAGACCATTGCGGGAGTGGAAACAGAGCGCAGTGATTGAAATGGATATAAATTTTGAAGGTGGAACAGATGGAACGTACTTCATGGGTTGGATATGGGACTCGAGGGATGGGCTCTGGAGAGGTGACTCCCGGGCTGCAGCATTTGGATGGGTGAGATGGGGAAACACGAGGCGAGGCAGGAGGAGAAGGTGATGAGTGGCTCTGGCTGTGTGGAGTTTGAGGTGGCTGTGGGACGCTGAGAATGCTGTTGGAAACCCAGCAAAGAGTCTGGGCCAGAGACACAAATATGAAGATCGTTGGCAGAAAAATGGTATCTGAAGCCTTGAGGTGGGGCTTTGGATTCCTCACTGCCTCCCTCACTTGTAGGTATCCGTGAGCACACTAAGGTTTACCGTTAGAGGAGAGAAAGGAAAGCAACTAGTTTATAATGGTTCAAAGAAACCATTTTCTCCCTCCTGTTAAATAAATTCATATTTACCCTGAGCATCTCACAAAAGTGAAAATGGACCTAAGAGAAGGCAGGCTCAGGTTCTGATTTCTTTATCACAATTAGAAGGCAAAAATGTCTCATTGTCATTTCCCATTTCCCAGATCTAATGTCCCTTTAATGCTTTCTCAAAATGCACCAATAATGAGGAAGCTTTCTCTGCATGTAACTGGGTATGATACTTGCGACTTTTCTGGGACACTACAAATGAGCCATCTTCCCCTCTACAGTGAAGCTGTGTTTGCTTCATAACGACAAGGATTTTAATTACAGCTGGGCAATTTCTGGTGAGTTGGAGTCTGTCTCTCACCTGGAAATCCCACACCAAGTGGAAGTGGCACTCTAAAGCCATAGAGTGTGAGCAGATTCAGGCCTCCATGCTGCAGGCCGCCAGGCAATGAGTAATCCTGGCTTCGGAAAGGGCACATTGTACACCCTGCTTTTCATTCATGACGTCTCTCTGTTTCCAGTTTTAAACTGTCAGCTGCCTTGGTTACATGACCATGCAAAAAAACAGGTTTGGGAGGTATGCGTGTGTGTTGTCAGTCTCGGAATGGACGCAATACTTGGACCCGAATCAATCAGTGCTAATCCAGATGCTCACAGATGAGAAAGGAGAAATAAAATCCCTTTAGCTTACCTTTCTGAATGGAAAACCCCGAAGCTTACAACAGTCCCCAAATCTGCCGTCATTGTTTCCTGTTAGTGAAAAGCCATGAAACAGATGAGGAGTTTGAAAGCCTCTATTACATCAGCTCCTTTCCAACATTTTGGTTTTTCATTTCATGTGATAGGGTTGCAAGGCTCATTTGACTATTAGAAATTACCCTTCCTCATCAAAGAACTACAAGACCAGAGTCCATCGATGTGTCTGTAGACTGCGCTTTGCTATAAATCACTGGGAGAAAAAAACGAAATGATAACTAAATGCCCAGACTTTTCTTTCTTGTTACCATAACTCCAGTAAATAAGTCTTTAGTCTCTGTAAAGAAGAAAAAACTGAAAATACCCCCAAAGCGTCACCAAACAAATCCAAGGGTGACAAGGATATGCAGCTGCCCTGATGTCACAACTCCATGTTTATAAAAACAGACAACTTGGGCCCCACTGGAGGGCATCCTTTTGTCTCCTAACTAACTGTTTCACCATCCTTGAACCAGATGCCAGCTGCCCTAGGTAACTGCCATGACACGAGAGAGCTAACTGCTAGCTCTCTTTCAAAGTAAAGATTAGGAGTAGAGCCAAATTGAAAGTAAAGATTAGGGGTAGAGTCAAAAAGAGTCAGAAGTGTGACCTTAGGACCAAAAATTCATGTGCTGACTTCATCTCACCAGGCAGAAATTTCCAGGCTGGTCATTTTGCCTCATTTACTCCCTGGATTATTGATTAAAAGAAACTTGTAGCGGTTTGACTCTGAAAGTCAAAAGGACAAAGTAGCAATCAGGCCGTGACCAAAATGCACACAGAGGCCAAGGGATTTGCAGAGCACTTCCTTGTTTGTAAATCAGAGTCACAGTGGAGAGCTGAAGGCACCGCGGCCAGTAGCACCCCCTGTGATTATGGAGCCACGAGTACCTGAACTCTATGTGTCCTTCTTGCCTGTTGCATATACATAAGATAACACCAAGGATTTGACTCACATCTCTGGAAAGAGACTGCTTAACTCACTAATTATTTATGTTTCTATTAAGAATCTGATGCCCGGAGCTAATGGCTTATTTAAGCAAAACCTTTGGTCATCACTGGAGCTGTGAGCCCACAGTAGTGCTTAAGCCAACCAGTGGGAAAAGCAAAGCTCAGGAAAGCGCACTTCCAGAATCGCAACGTTTACATTTTTAATCAGCTGGGTCGCTCTGCAGGAATCACTTCATCTCTCTAATCCTCAGTTTCTTTATCTATATAATGGGAGTGATCATTATAGGATTCTGTTGAGAATTAAATGAAATAATGCAGGTCAGGTAATTACTACAGAACCTGGTAGACAGTAAGCACTTAATAAATGTTAGTAAAGATGCTGCAGCCGCTGACAATGATGATGATGGTGATGATGCTGAAGAATGAGCAGAAGAAATATTTATTTAAACAGTAATTCTATATCTTTGGAGTTAAGAGTCTTAAATAGTATCAACCACAAACTTGCCCATTCTTTTTTTTTTTTTTGGTCTAAAAGCATTAGGCAATGTTCAGTTATGAGGAATACTGCCTATGAAAACCTTTGAAAGTTTTGGCAAGGTATTAGAACAAGTCAGAACTACTTATTTGCCTGATACAGATTTTGGTGCATGCCCGTTTACATATTGAAAAATAAAAGATGCCCAGGATTCTAGGGCCCATCCAGTCAGCAGCCCCTGCCTATTGAGGAGTTGGTCCCAGCATGATAATGTTCCAGACCTACTGATGGCCTGAAGGTGTGGTGACCCTGTGTTTATTTCCTTGTTGATTTCCCTTCTCCAGCTCCAAGATCATTTTCCCATTGCCCGCAGGAAACAACATCGAGGGGCGAGGTAGGCCTGACTTGGCAACCCTAAAGGTGAACAAAAGGATCCTGACTTTTGGCAGGAGCAGAAGGAAGTTCATGGGTGTCTCAGCCCCATCCAAACCAGAACAGATTTGTCACTGATGCTACCGCATGCTGTTCTGCGGGGAACCGCCCTCCCTCAAACCTCCCCATAGCTGCTCTCAGATTTATGGATCTGTTCAACCCAAAGCCTTGCAGAAGGGGCAGGGGATGCCCTGGTTAACCCCTGCATGTAAAAAGGTGGAGCAGTTTTTATATATAGCTGGGACACAGAACACTGGAAAGAGAAAGAAAAATTTCCTGAGCTACTGCTAAGCCAGAAAAGCTCAGCTCTCAAACGGACTCTCTCTCCTGACACCTCACACAGCTGGGAACTGATCTGCAATACAGCAAAGGTAAGATGGCCTGGTCCCTCCACCAGGTAGAATCTCATGCAATTTTTTAAAAAACTTCACCTCTTCCCACCCAGCCTCCAGCTCTTACCTCTCTCTCTCTCTCTTTCTCTCTCTCTCTCTCACACACACACACACACACGCGTGCATCAAATTGAGGAGAGCCTAAAAGATGGAAATATCTAGAGGTGTCTTTTTCAAAACACTAGAAAGGCCTCAGGACATTTGCTCTCTTTATACCCTGTTTTTCTGCAGTGGCCTTCATTAAAAGCTTCTTTACTTTCACAAATGAAAATGACTTGCCAGACAGGTCAGTAAAACCGTGAGGAATCCCACTAGCAGTAACTGGATTTATGTGACATTATTCTTCATCGGTATTTAAAACACATCACACACAGACTTCGTTTCACTCCACAGTAGGAGTAGGTGTTGCACTGCAGTTTTACCCATGGATAAACAGCTTCAGAGAAGCTGTGACCTGCCCACGGGTGTGTCGGGCTGGGGTGACCGGCAGCATACCCTGTGCTCCTTCCTGACTCTCTTCGGTAGAATGGCGACCTTACTCTTTAAACAAAATTCCAGACTACATTCTTGGCCATGTATTCTGACAAATGGTCTGATGAGAGGATGGAATTTTAGAAATTGAACTCTCCTGGAAAATCCAGAAATAGATAACCACAGTATCCTGTACAATATACCACTTTGTCATTTATCCCTGTTTACTTCCATTCCTGGGCATTGAATTCAGTTCAACAAATGTCAACAAACTACGCTCCTTGCTCCAACACTGACTGGGTCATATGTCAGGGTGCGATGCAAGCCCTGTGCCCAAGGAGTACTGAGGCAGCAGTTCAGAGCAGGATGGGGAGCTCCCTAAAGAGGTGAGCTTCAAATGAGCTCAGCATAAAGTGTGGACTTGGATTGAGGGAGAGTATTTAGAAACGCAAGTCCCCGGGAGGAATCTGTTGAGTGAACATTTACTTACACCTAGTCCATGGAGGCAGAGCCAAGGGGTGAGGAGCACAGTCTGAGGAATTAGACTGTCTGGCCTTGACTTTTGGTTCTACTTCCTAGCTCTGCATCTTGGTGTACCTCGGTTAACCCCTCTAACCTCACCTTGCCAATATGTGACATGGGAATGATGGCAATATGTCCCTCATAGGGCTGTCTTCAGCTGTAAATGAGATTATGCATGTGAAGTCTTTGCTGATGCATAATAAGTGCATAGTAAATATTAATACTAACTATTGTGATGGCCAGGTGCCTGGTTCCAAGGGAGATGCAGGGAATACAGATAAGAGCAGACCTACCCTCAATGTAATCAAAACCTCATGAGTTAGTTGTGTGCAACTAATGTCATGTGGTGTGATGCATGCTCTGGGACCATGGGGGTAGAATCTTCTAGGTCTGTGTGAATTAGGGTTGGGGTTCTGGGGGGTCAGGGAAGGGGGCAGAGGTTTCACAGCAGAGGGCCTATGTATAGGGCCATAGTAAAGAACAGTGAAAAGAGCTAGACAGATCTAATTTTGAATCCCAGCTTCCTCTTCTATTTATGTATCTATTTATTCCTATATTAATCTATGTGTATTGAAAACCATAAATTCACACTTCCAATTCCAATCCAACACCACAGAGTTTTCTCCCTTTCTGCATTTGTAAGTGCCTTCATTAACATTGATCAGAGGCTGGCTCCCATTCTCCTTAATATATGATTTGCTTATTTGCTCAGTCCCCCAAATGTCACCAACTGCCATCATGACCAGTGTCCCCTGCCCCATGCAGATGCCTTCCGCACCCTGCTTCGGCCCTGACGCTTTGTTCTGGGCCTCCCTGAGCTGGCTCCTGGAATTCTGGAGCTGCGATATGTCCTCCACACCCTGCACAGGTGCCTACGTTGCTCAGCCACATGTAATGTTTTTAAAGACTGTGATCCGCGCTATGTACTTGTGTACGTACCTGTGTTGTCACTGTCTTTCATGGGGAACAGAGCTGTCTCCTCCATATAGGTAGGGCACACGTCCTCAGCATCAGGCCTAAAGAAGTCAGGCTCATGCCATTCATTCTGTTCCACTCAGTGTACTCATCGACATGGATGTCAGCTGCTATCTGCTCAGGGTAGTAACAACATCGCCAGGGTGAAAACCACTATTGGGGCAGTTACTTCTCCTTTTTCTTCTCTGCCAAGTCCTTGTCTAGGTTCTCCGCTATTCATTTACTCAACAACAGATACGAAGCGCTGACGAGGTACAAGGTGCTTGGCTAGGGTGGGACACAGAGATTTAAAATCTTGATTGCTACCCTCAAGGAACTCCCAGTCCACTGTGGGAAGCAGACAAGCAATACATTTCAATTCCATGTGGCCAAGTGCAATGAGAGCCTACACAACCTGCCAGGGGAGGGCACCTAGCCCAGGCTGGGTGGGCACAGAAGAGATGCCCGAAGGGAATCCTAAATGGGCAGAGATTAACAAGGTAAAGACTGGCTAGAAGGGAGGGTAAAGGGAGTGGTGTGCGTGAAGGGTGAAAGAGTGTAACGGGTGGAGAATTTCAGGAGCTACCTCAGGATGGCTGGTGCAGTGCCAGAGGCAAGAGGAGGAGCGTCCAGGCAGGCGCAGGCTGTGGAGGTGAGCCGGTGGTGTTGGATTTTAGACTTTAGGACAAGAGCTCTGGACCCAGACTTCCCAAGCTCAAATCCTGATTCTGTGACCTAGGATTTGTTGATCTACAGCTGTTGAATCTTTGGCAAGTTACTATTCTCTGCGCCGGTTTCCTTCACTATAAAACTAGAGATTGCAATAGTAGTCCCCTCGTGGGATTAACATGATTAAATTATTCTTTTACATGGTATACACAAAAATATATAGATAAGAAAAACCATAATAACAAAGACGTTATTATTTTCCAATAGATGGATCAAAAAGGGGTTAGGGCACTGGTGAAGCCGAAGCACCCCAAAATATAATGAATTAATTAAAAGACAGAAATTTAAAAGAATAGATTTTGGCATTTTAAAAGAAACTCTTAAGTTGTTACCTTGAGCAAAATCAGGTATTCATTTTGGATTCATTTTATGGCCTTCTGTTGCTTATCTTTTGACACATTTTTGGGTTAGAGGCACCATAATTTTTCTATCATTTCAGCCTCCAAAGGTTTCAGCCTTGCCCTGCATGCTAAGGAGACCTCCTCTCTTCTTTTCGTTTTCCACTCATCATGATCTGTTAGAAGTGGCCATTGTGTACACTCAGTGGGTTTCAGGCCAATAGTAATTGTCATGATTGTCCTGACAACCTCAAAACTGGAAGGAAACCATCTTAAAATTCAATTATCACTAAATCAATTCTGCAGCCTGAATGTCTTCAGGGGGACAGAAGAGCAAAAGTGGGGGAGTTTTTGAAACTGTTCTGAAAGTCTATTTGCAGTAGGACTTAGTGGCCTTTGTCCAGTGGCCTTTCAGCCCCCTGTTGTTGGAGCTGTGAGGCAATCCTCCTTCCTCCATAGTCCACCTCCCTTAGAGCCAGAGGAGACAAAAGTGGAAGCACAAAAATGCCAATGATTCATCAGAATAAAAAATGGGCACCAAAGGACACAAACAACAAAGTGAAAAGACAGGACACAGAATGAGAGAAAATATTTGCAAATCATCTATCTGAGAAAGAGTTAATATCCAGAATATGTAAAGAACCCCTACAGATCAACAACAACAACAAAAAAACCAAACAACCCAATTCAAAATTGGGCAAATGATTTGAATAGACATTTCTCCAAAGAAGATATATAAATGGCCAATAAGCACAGGGAAAGATCCTCATCACTAATGGTTAGGAAAATGAAAATCAAAAACCACAATGAGATACCACCTCCCACCCTTTAGCGTGGCTACTATCAAGTCAAAAAAATTACAAAATAACAAATGTTGTGAAGGCCATGGAGAAACTGGAACGCTTGTGCACTGTTGATGGAAATGTAGCATGGTGGTTCACTAAAAAATGAAAAATAGAATTGTCAGTGACCCAACGATTCTATTTCTAGGTATATACCCAAAAGAATTGGAAGTAGGGACTCAAACAGATATTTGTAACCCCATATTTATGGCAGCATTATTCACAATAGTCCAAAAGTACATGCAACCCAAGTGTGCAGTGAACAGGTAACAAAATGTAGTAAACACACACAATGGGATAAATTCAGCCTTCTAAAAAAAGGAAATTCCGACACATGCCACAACATGGTTGAAACTGAAGGACGTTATATTAAGTGAAATAAAGTCAATTTCAGAAGGACAAATATTGTATAATTCCAGTATTATATGAGGTACCTACAGTAGTCAAATGCATAGAACAGAAAGTGGAATGGCAGTTGCTGGGGGCTGAGGGAAAGGGAGAATGGGGAGTTACTGTTGAATAGGTGCAGAGTTTCAGTATTGCAAGACGAAAAGAGTTCTAGAGATGGATGGTGGTGAGGGTTACATAACAGTGTGAAAGTACTTAGCACTACTGAACTGTACTCTTAAAAATTATTAAGATGTCAAGTTTCATGTTATGTGTATTTTACCATAAGTAAAAATTGCCAATGAATCCTGGCTTTTTTTTTTTCTTAGCAAGGTGAACTAATGATCCTTGGGAAAATAGCAGACTTCTTCTCTGGGAAAAAAAAATATATATATGCAGAAAAACATCTCTTGGCTAGAATTGGTCATATTCTCCATCATTGGCTGAGACATTGTTAAATCACAAAGAACTGACAACTCTACCAATTATAGAGAAAGAGCGGAAGCGCAAGAGAGACTGTTTCCTAAAACAAATAAGCTCAATATCACACTGACTGTGCAGAAATGAAAGAGACACTCTGCATTATGCTTAATTATTCAGTGTGTATGTGTTCATGTGTGCACATTACTAAAATATTTTAGGATTAAAGTTCTTGACAGGTGGCAAGTGAGCCAAAGGTTGTATGTGAAAGGATTGTCAGAAACATGCACTGATAGTCTAGTTCTGCACACAAAATATAAAAACAGACCCCGTGTGAGGCTGCATGTGAATTCAAGGTCACAGCCTGTGTCAGATGAAGCATTCGCCTAACCTCTGGTGCTGGGACAGGAAAAACAGAAAAAAAATGGAGCGCGGAGAACCTTTCCTTCCTCTTTCCTGAAGGCCTGACCAAGAGGCCAGCTCTGGCTGCCGGGATGCTTCCTGGCTTTTACAGCTTCCTCCACTTCTAAACGTGCAGGTTCATTTCAACTCCCTGGCAAGAGGGTAGGAGTGGTTTATTACTCATGTTAAAGTGGAACAATAATGAAATATAGTGAAAAATTCACAGTGGGTGGCAATGCTTTGTAAAATGTGAAACAGATGTGTGTTTTTATTTATTTATATACCACTTTATTCTACAAAGAAACTGGTTGCTACAACTGGAGAACAGAAAGTAGAACAATGGCCTCAAGTTAGCATAGCTCATTTCTGGCCACCATAGTGTTTTTAATTTTTTATATTAGCTACTAAACCTCTAACAATCAGAAGATTTCATATAAAAATTCAAATTTCAAGTTCTTTAAAAACAGAAGAAACTCTGGCCACGTTGGCCCTATATTTATTCATTCAATCCGCAAACAAATGTAGATTGGGTGACGGTTCTGTGCCGGGCGCTGTTCTGGGTGTTGGGAATATAGCAGAGGTGAGACAGATAATAACTAAGTAGACAGCTAAGTAAGATAATTATGGGAAATTATCAGTGCTATGAATACAGCAGGGTTAGAAGATAGAGACTGAGAGGGGTAGGGGAGCCATGTTAGTTTAGCAGAATGGCCAGGGAAGATCTCTTTCCATTTGCCATAGTTCCCACCAGGCCCTATTACTCCACTCTGGTCATTTACCAATAGCTGCCTGGCAATTAGGGGCATCTAAGGGTTGGAGCTCTGCCATACAATCATGAGAAGTATAAAAAAGAATTTAAATCAGGAATAAGGGAAATATGAGAATAGGATGATAAGACAAATGGAAATATGAACTGGTATGGATGTCATAAGGGCCTTCGTGATTGGTATAGTTGGGCATCAGATTCCACTGAGCTTCCTGGCAACCAAAGCAAAAGGGAAATATCCCCATTTACGTCATTGTCATGTTCAGAAAGGAGGAAATAAAGCAATTCTTTTGTAAGTACCAAGCTTTCCTCATCTGACTTTGAGTAGAAATTGAGTATATCAGCCTTTATAAGGGAACACTGAGTGAAATAGTAATGAATATTCATTCATACTAAGTGCTTTCATACTTTTTAGTATTCATTCATACTAAACATTTGTATGGTACTTACAAAGGAATTGCTTCATTTCTTCCTTTCTGAAAATGAGAATGATGTAATTGGGGATATTTTCCTTTTGCTTTAGTTGCCAGGAAGCTCAGTGGAATCTGATGCCCAGCTATACCAATCATGAAGGCTAGTATGACATCCATACCTGGTTTATGTTTTCATTGGTCTTATCATCCTATTTTCATATTCCTCTTGTTCCTGATTCTCTTTCATAAAAGTATGAAATAGTAATCAATATCCTCACCAACACATGCCCAGGAATCTGGTATTTCGCATGGTTTCAGGTATTCATTCAAAACATCTTTACTGAGACACAAGTTCTAGAGATGCAAACATGCCTGATTTTTTTTCTGGTGGCATACTTCATCTAAACTAAATTCAGGAAAGGTGATCATGTGAGAGGCCAAGATCATGCAGTGTAGACCCCTTGTTCCTGCTGATCTCAATCCACAGAGTATTTAGGAGAATGAACAGAATGTCTCTCATTCAAACTATATTCCTCCCATGAAGCTTTTTTCTGAGCTGGGTTAGAGAGAGTAAAGATTGTAATGAACAGTTCTTTGCAACATGCCTCAGTGTCTGCCACTCCTATTACTCAAAAGGCAATTTCAGCGGCCCTTGCCCTTTGGGCTTGAGTAGGCAAATCCTCCTTCCCTTTTCTGGAATAGCCTCCATGGGAAAACCCCCGTGGTAGTGCACACTGACACCTTAATGCTGAGAACAGCCCACCGGAGGGAAAGAAATGACTGAATCTCTTCATTCACCCTCTGCATAAGAGGGCTCTGCCACACTCCAGGCTGGTGACAAAAACGCCAGGAAATCTAGCCTGTCTTCTAGAATGTTCCTGGGGAGCTCTGTCATGGCTCCAGACTCCTAAGCCTCCCAAGAGTTCCCTTGCCACAGGAGACCTTCCCTGGATTCTTAATTTGTGTAAGTGCCACTGTGTGTCCCAGAGTGTTTTCAGGTACACTCCTGCCCCAGGAGAAAAACACAGGCAAATTCAGAGTTAAGCCAAACTTTCTGTTCTTTTTTGGCGTGGATGCTGCCTGGCTGAGCCCTTATCACCTGTATCATCTTTTGGCTCCCTGGAGATTTCCTGGGCTCACCCTCCTGCTATTGGCAAGAATCGAGGAGTTAGATCTCAGGGCTGGGGCCAAGACATTACTTCTCCCTCACTCTGTTGAAAACTCAGAGGTGCATTTTGACGGTGCTGCTTATAATCCTTACCCAGACTTCCTCCTCCCTGTTACCACACCTCTCTCTTACTCTGACTAAATGTGCCCTTTGAGCCAAACTCACAGAACTGGTTCTCTGAGTTGGTAACCATGACCTTCCGGAGATACTCGGAGCTCCGTCTTGCAGGAACCTCCCAGACTCTGCCTGGCCACCTGGCAAGAAGGCCCTGCTGGTGCCCGGGGGTAAGCTACCCAACCTGGGACACTATCCAAGTCACTTGACATGGAATCCCACTCTGTCCTGGAATGGGCCAGCCAATGAGTTCCCAGGTATTTGCTATGAGAGTCCCAGTTAGTGGTGTGTTTTCTGATAAACTTCATTTTGTAAATTTCTTATCATGGACCGTAAACTAACATATAGGCATATATCAACGCAGGTACATAAATAGTTCAATATATAATACATCAGTCTAGCTTAAGTCACTTTCCATTTATTTCTTGTTTTGGGGGGCTTTTTCTTTTGTTTTTTGTTGTTGTGGGTTTTTTTTTTTTTTTGAGACAAACTCTCACTCTGTTGCCCAGGCTGGAGTGCAGGGGCACAATCTCGGCTTACTGCCACCCTCCACCTCCCAGGTTCAAGTGATGCTCATGCCTCACCTTCCCAAGTAGCTAGGGCTACAGATGCATGCCACCACACCCACCTAATTTTTGTATTTTTAGTAGAGGTACGGTTTCACCGTGCTGGCCAGGCTCGTCTCGAACTCCTGGCCTCAAGTGATCCACCTTCCTCCCCATCCCAAAGTGCTGGGATTACAGATGTGAGCCACCATGCCTGGCCTCCATTTACTTTTTTTAATGACTAAAATGAAGTACAAAACATAATAAGTGCAACCTCACCATTGGGTTTTGCTTTTGAGGGGTAGAGGTTATTGTTATTAAAACTTTTAGAGTGAATGATTTTGTAGACTAATAAAAATTTGCCACCAACTGTTGCTGAGTGGCTAGAATGCAGCTGGCAAGGTGCTTTGCGTTAGGTCATGCTCCATTCATGGAATAATACTAATCACTGTCATTTACTGAATTCTTCCCATGTGTGAGGCCCCAACAAACTTTTTACATGGTGTGGCTTCTCTTTTTTAATTTTCATAATTCTGAAAAGTCCTATTGTTATATCCATGTTTCAGGTGAAGAAGCTGAGGTTCAAAGAGCTTTAGCAAGTTGCCCAAGGTTACCAGGCAACAGGACCTAGGTTTGAAACCAGGTCTGTTACACTCCAAAGCTTGTAACAGGAGGGAGAAGGAAAATGAGGAGAAAGGGAAGAGAGAGGGCGAGAGGTCTTGGGCAGCCAGTTCTTCAGTCCCCTGAACTTTGTTACCCGATCTGTATGTCTATACCGCGGCCTTCCTGGATTAATGAACAAAGAGCCCTTTTCTCAGACTCTACATCAGCCACCCTCTGTCCATTCTACTTGACACCTGATTAGATCATAAAGACCAAGATTTCTTGATCAAGGGTGGTGGCTCACCTCTGTAATCCCAGCACTTTGGAAGGCCGAGGTAGGAGGATCACATGAGCCCAGGAGTTTGAGACCAGCCTGGGCAACAGAGGGAGACCCTATCTCTACAAAAAACTTAAAAATAAGTTGGCATAGTGGCATGTGCCTGTGGTCCCAGCTGCCCAGGAGGCTGAAGTGGGAAGATTGCTTGAATCTGGGAGTTGGAGGCTGCAGTGAGCCATGATCATGCCATTGCACTCCAGCCTGGACAACAGAGCAAGATCCTGTCTTAAAAAAAAAAAGACCAAGGTTTCTTGGTTCAACATTACTGGCATTTGAGACTGAATAATTCTTTGCTGTGGGCAGCTGCCTTGTGCATTGTAGAATGTTCAGCAACACCTTAGACTCAACCTACTGGATGCCCATAGCACTCCCCAAGTTGTGACAACCAAAAATGTCTCCAGTCAATGTTAAGTGGCCTCTGGAAAGCAAAATCATCCCACACAGAGATCCATCACACGAGACATACCCAGAGGCAAAGGAAGACTAAAGTTCCACAGAGGTGACAGTAACAGGCCCCAGAGGGTGGGAGCTGCCATGCCATGGCTAGGAGGGATCTGGAGATTCTTCAAGTGCAGCGACCCTCTCATGGTCATGGCAGCATCCTGACCTCAAAGTAAACAGAAACATCCAAGACTATAGTCAACCCAAAGGAAGCCTCAGACCCCACAGGCTTGCTGGTGCTGGTAGGTAGAGCAAGGGGACTCTCCAAAAGGCCAATGGTTGTGATTGGCCTTTCCAGTTCTGGCAGAAAATCTGTGTACACCTAGGAAATGCTCTTTCTTTCCAGAGACATCTCTGTAGCCTTCATTTGACCCTGACCATATAAAAAATAACCTTGCCAGATATGACTTTAGGGTGTACAGGGTATGTGGGAAGGGCCCAGAGCTGGTGCCGGCTCCTCATGACCCATCACAAAGTGGTCAGTGGCCAGGAGAGCTCTTTGTCCTAGGCCCCACATTGAGTTTCAAGTTCAAAATCTTGATATCATTTCTGATGTTATCTACATGTTGAATTTTTAATATGTTCAAAAGCATATATATATGTTCCATATATATACATTTTAAATATAGCATACTTATAAGTTGATTTTGGGATTCCTTTTTTCATTTCTAATATACCAAGAGCTTCAAAAAGTGGAAGTGGCCCAAGCCTGTCTTAACTATTATTTTTTAGATAGGATTTCGCTCTGTGTTGCCCAGGCTGGAGTACATCCTCAACCTTCTGAACTCAAGCAATCCTCCCATCTTAGCCTCCCAAGTAGCTGGGATCACGGGTGTACAGAAGCAAACCCAGCTGATGTTTTTATTTTTTGTAGAGATGAGGTCTCTACTATGCTGCCCAGACTGGTCTCCAACTCTTCGCTTCAAGTAATCCTCCTGTCTTAGTTTCATGGCAAGTTTGTTGGTAATAGCATCAAACTGGAAACGACCCAAATGGTCATCAACAGATGAATGAATAACAGACTGTGCTATGTCCACACAATGCAATCCTAAGCAGAAAAAAAGTGAGTGAAATAAGCCACACCCCAAAAAGAATACACACTGTTTGATTTCATTTATATGGAATTCTGGAATGTGCAAGCAGTCTATAGTTATAGAAAGTAGATCAATACTTGCCTAGGGGCCTGGTGAATGGGGCGGGAGAGGGAGAGATTACAAAGAGACAGAAGGAAATTTTGGGGGGTGATGAATTTGTTCCCTGATTGTGGTGATGATTTCATGGGCATATCTGTAGGCCAAAATTGATCGGACGCACAAAATTAAATATGTGCATTAGGATGAACCCCTGGATATTGTGGGGTGGGGGGAAACAGGAGCACGATCGCTAGGTCCACTTGGGTAGTTTGTCCATTTCTCTTTTCTCTGGCTGAGCACAGAGGTTGTAGCTATCCCTCCTCAGCACTGCCTGGACAATGTTACTAGAATGAAGTGCAAGAAACTCATAAAAAATTCATCAGCTCATTGGTGGGTGAAAGCCCTGCTGTGGCACCCTCTCACTGTCTCTGAAGAGCACTTCTTATCTGGGTAAGTTCCCTCTTGGGCCAGAAGAGATTGGATCAGAATACACTGGATATATTCGCATGGCTAGAAATCCCTCCTTCTTAAGGAGTAAAGAGGGTGCCCGCCCCACCCCGCCCTTCCGCAGAACAGAGAAAGTGGCCAAGCAGCTTGGTTCTCCTCCAGCACACCCAGGCCAAAAAATTGTGCTGCATCCCAGTGTTCATTGAGGAAATAAAATGCACACACACATAGAACAGTACCCTGTGCCGAGCCGCGTCGAAGGCTGGGGTCTGCAGGTGCAAGCTCCAATTAGCAGCCGGCCTTCCAATACCTTTTCATCCCAAACAACGGCCAGGCCTCAGCCCCGGCCAGGAATTGAGGAAGGCCCCGGAAGGACTGCCGACTAGACCGAGAAAAACAAAGACTGTCCAAATAAAAGTAGCTCATGTGAGTCGAACCTGAAACCCAGCTTCATTTCCAAAACCTCTTGTGAGAATGAGTCAAGGCACAATTTTGTGAAAAATCAGTTATTGGCCACAGGAAACAAACTGCCTTCCAAGGCCCTCCAGACCCTCCCTAAGTCATCATAGGGAGTTTTCTTTTGCAAACCAGCGAGGCACAGTATTTCTGTAACAACGCAGTCTTAGTTGTTTCCACCATTGACCACAATTCCCCTAAACTAATGTATTTTGGGGGGCTGTGGATGCACTGTGGTTCTCCTGCACCTGGTGGCTCTTTATTGTTAATATCGCATCCAGCACTTTTGATTCTTTAGTTTTAGCAATGAGATGTGCGTGTTTTCGTGTGCTTGCCAGCGCTCTATTCTCAGCAGAAAAGCACTAGGGCCATACACTCACTGTCTTCATTCCTTCTCTCCTCCCATTTTTTTCTGTTTACTTTTTACAGAGAAGGCTACAGAGCTTATACAGAGGTCCCTGCTTCCTTCGTAAGCATGTCAGCCTGTTTCACAGCTAAGGATGTGCTCCTAAACAAAGACTTCCCTATTGTGTCTCCTTGTGGGCTCCCTGCTCCACTTTCCCACCACAACAGTGCTCTGTTAGGAAGTGCTTCCTTGCCTTCCTGACAGTCGCTCTTGTTTTTATTTTTATTTATTTATTTATTTTTTATGTTTTCTTTGAGATGGAGTCTCGCTCTGTCACTAGGCTAGAGTGCAGGGGCGAAAACTCAGATCACCGCAACCTCCACCTCCCAGGATCAAGCGAATCCCCTGCCTCAGCCTCTCGAGTAGCTGGGACTACAGGCGCGCGCCACCATGTCCAGCTATGCTCTTGTTTTTAATACCCAAATCTACAAATAAATGCCAACAATTGAAAATGTAAACAAAAGAATGTTAAAAACCTATATTTCCAACACCACTGTCATTCTAGTTTTCTGTTTCCTTCCAGATCACTGGGCATACTTTGTGTCTACTTAGTATATGTAAATAAATAACTCTTTTTTCTTTTTTTTTTTTTTGAGACAGAGTCTCACTCTTTTTCCCAGGCTGGAGTGCAGTGCAGTGGTACAATCTTGGCTCACTGCAACATCTGCCTTCTGGGCTCAAGCAATTCTTGTGCCTCAGCCTCCCAAGTAGCTGGGATTATAGGCATGCACCACAACAGCTGGCTAATTTTTGTATTTTTAGTAGAGACAGGGTTTTACCTTGTTGCCCAGCTGGTTTCAAACCCCTAACCTCAGGTGATCCGCCTGTCTCAGCCTCCCAAAGTGCTGGAATTACAGGCGTGAGCCACCACACCTGACCTAAATAACTCTTGATTATGCCTCTGACTTGGCTTCTCCACTGGATTTGCAGTCATGAGATATGAATGGCTGGTAAGTGGGTGACAGCCCTTTTGATACTTTAGGACCCCAAAACAGTCTGTTCTACTTAGCAAAAATGAGGTTGGTTTCCTGTGAGCCTCTGTTCGCACCATTTTCATCAGCCAATCAATAAATAATCTTGTTTTATGTATGTTTCTGTTTAAAGATGCCTTATTTTTTCTAGGATATTAACCTTTTTAATTAAAATTTATTAGGAAACGGATTTTAAATAAATATAAGGAAGAATTTTGTTTTAGGTTTGGGGTACAAATGATCCTGTCACCCAGGTACTGAGCATAGTACCCAAAAGTTTTTCAATCCTTCCCCCCCTGCCACTCTTCCTGCTGTAGTAGCCCCCAGTGTCTATTGTTGCCATCTTTATGTCCATGAGTATCCAATGTTTAGCTCCCACTTACAAGTGAGAACATGCAGTATTTGGTTTTCTGTTCCTGCGTTAATTTGCTTAGGAGAATGGCCTCCAGCTGCATCCATGTTGCTGCAAAGGACATGATTTTGTTCTTTTTCATGGCTGCATAGTATTTCATGGTGTATATGTACCACATTTTTTTTATCCAATCACCATTGATGGACACCTCGGTTGGTTCCATGTCTTTGTAATTGTGAATAGTGCTGCAGTGAACATGCAAGTATGTGTCTTTTGGGTAGAACAGTTTGTTTTCTTTTGGATATATACCTGGAATGGGATTGCTGGGTCAAAGGGTAGGTCTGTTTCAAGTTCTCTGAGAAATCTCCAAACTGCTTTCCACAGTGGCTGAACTAATTTGCATTCCCACCAATGGTGTGTAAGTGTTCCCTTTTCTCTACAACCTCCCCAACATCTGTTATTTTTTGGCTTTTTAATAATAGCCATCTGACTGGGACACCTTATTTAATACATCAGTTTTGAGCTCATTGTCAACAGCACTATAACTCATGCCTGAATGAAGCTTCTCTAACGTAGGTATTTTCTCTGTAAGGTACATCACAGCTTCCTGGAACTTAGGAACATTAGACAGCACTTCAGCATTATGCTTCGGGGCCATTTATACAGCAAAATCACCAACGAAGAGCACAAAAATGAAGAAAAATGGGGCACTAGGTAGACTGCAAGGAGAACACTAGCTGATAGTATGAAAGCTGACACAAGAAGCCAGAGTGTCACGTCGGACCTCAGTTGGGAACATGTGCATCCCATGACTTAAAGATTCGCTGCTTTGAGCATGTCCACAAATAACCACAAAAGCACCATGAGCATTGACTTGGGAGTTACAATTCAATTTTATCAAGGCAAATTCACAACTATGGAATCTGCAAATAATGAGGAGTGGCAAATTGACTATACCTATATGGTACAGTCTTACTAACTACAATGGACTATTTTGCATTGTTAAAGTATCAAAAGGTCTATTTCTTCTGCTGTCAACTTACCAGCCAGTCATGTCTCATGACCGCAAACCCAGCAGAGAAGCCAAGTCAGAGAAATGATCAAGAGTTATATGTATGTAAACATATTAATTAGACATAAAGTATGCCCAATGACAAGATCCATATCTATATTATATTAATGGAGTATATCATGATGACGGGACAAGTGATTATTCATATTTCCCTCTGGAACTAGTTTGTTGTTTCTTGTTAAAATGCCACCATCATGGCTGCCATCTATCAATGATAAATTATTTCTTCTAAAGTGGGAGTTTCAGGAATACACCGTGTGAGCCTTCTCTCTTGCTTCCAAGATCAACTTGGAAATCACTAGGTCTGGTTGGGTGAAGTCCACTGGGTTGAAGTTAGAAGGTGTGACTTTGAGTGGTGGCCCAATCTCCGCCAGCAGCCTCGTCTTTAACACAGCAGAAATGTCCTCATCTGAAACAGGGAAAGTCCATATTTCATCAATTCTAAGATACTCCTTCTTTCACATTTTAATATCTCAGAAACTGGCTTTGTTTTGTTTTCTGCAATTGATGGTGTGTTCCACCATCATTTGGCAGCATTCTGTTTTCTTTCTGGGTGGGTACACAAAATAAGGGTGCACATTCTACTCTTTGGCATCTTAGAAGTGACGAAATTCAGTAGTAATGAAACAAACCTACCTTACAGTGTTGTGAGGATTGAGCAACGCTACAACTTCACAGGGTTAATGTGAAAAAGTAAATAACATGTGAAAAGACAGGTGTAGTGCAAAGCATTTGGAATTAAGGAATTATTATCACGACTGTATTTTCTTACTCCTAGAATCAGTGAATCTTTCACTTTTGACATTACTAGGAAATATCACAAGAGCTGCACCCCTATGATTCTAGTTAGATTTTTTTTCAAGCAATGGTTGGTATAAAGAGATTCCTTTAGTGGGTCATAAAATCTTGTGTCATTGGAAAGAGATTCCCAAACATTTGAGAACCACAGCTGAGAAGAAAGCAAAACAGAAGTTTCTTAGGGGCCAAGGCAGTTCTTTTTCATGTCCATGATGCTGCAGTCATGAGGGTGTGTTGTAGTCTGATTGTTGCGATCCTCTTATACCTACATTATGAGATTTTTTGCCAGTGCAAACTGGGTTTCCTCTCATAGAGCTGCTTCTGCCTATGCTCTATCCTCTTAGCAGTAACAGGAGAGTGAAACAGTTGAGGCAGTAATTCAGTCCTAAACTGGGCTAATATAACACAAGATTCTTCCATCTGTGTCATCCAGATCACCGTCCTGGTTGCCATTTTTGCTTTCTTGGGGAGTGAGGAAGGGAACCTGGGTTCTGTGTACAAGATAAGTTTATCACACCTTCACTCCAAACAGATGTTTTAAACTACAGACGCTGACCCTGTCTCCTTGTTCATATTTGTTTGCTTTTTTATGTAAAGGGAGAACATGAATCCAAGAAATTTCACTGGAGTCTAAATACAGACATGGGATGGAATCAGTTAATTGGGTATTAAGATGCAAAGGCAGCTGAGGGTTTGCTCCCTGACAGGAAAATGCAGAGGCTGCTTTATCTGCTGTCCTGTTGCCAAATTACTATCAAAGTTAGTGAATATATGGAAGTGGGTAGAAACCCAGGGTCTATCAGGCTGCTTCCTTGTGCTGGTCATTTCGTGTAACTGTTTTGACACACCTCGATATGGGCATTATCATCTCCATTTTATAGTTCCAAGACCTGACACTTGAAGGTGAAATGATTTGCTTAAGGTCACTCAACCCCTTCTGCCTCAGAGCCCTCCTTTTTCTACTCTAAGGGACAAGAAAGGTCTAACCAGAGTCCAAAAGATGCCTCACAATTCCTCTGCCTCCTGTCTCTGAAGGGCATTTCAAACCTGCCCACTCTATCCTCATTGTGTTCTTCTTGCCACAGTGATGTGTGGAAGCAGGTGCATGCTAATTTCGGGGGGACAATGAAGTTTTGTTTTCCCCTGAGCCAGGCAAGCCTGCATCCCTCTTTCTCCACCACTCCTTCTTCCCCCTCCAAAAGAAAGAAAGAAAGAAAGAGTAATAGATGTACGGTCTCTATGAGATCCTTCTTTGATTTCCACTCTGAATAGCAGGCATTGTCCTCAGTAGTTATTATTTTTGGAGTGCCGACTGATAAAGATCAGCATCTCCTTTATGTAAATGTAGCACTGCAACACAGAGATTTTAACTCACCTGCCCGAGGTCACATAGGAATTAGCAAATGGGCCAGAAGTGGGGTCTAATGCTTTTAGTTCCCCATCATTGGCCGTATCAGCCCACACTGCTATTTTATGCACACTTAGTAAATATTTACAGCTTTATATGTCTTCCCAGCTGCAGTTAGGACAAGAAGTACTCTCATATATTTGTATGCATTTGTAAAACAGATGTGAGAAAACAAACTTGAATTACTGGGCTGATATTAAAGGCACCAGGTTACAACCTGGGAGAGCCAAGATTATAGGCTAGTATTTTGTCCTTCTCGATCCCTTGGTTGTTTTTTCCTGTTTGGTGTAAAAGATGGCTTTTTTTTTTCATGAGTTGCATAGAATCATTAAACTGATTTAATTGATCAAATCATACCCCTACTTCCCAGTAGATATTTTTTTACATTAAAGTATAAAATAGGACTAATAACAGATTAGTCCTATTTTTCTTTATAATAATATTGAAATAATTGCAATATATTAACTGCAATAGAATATATTAATTGCAATTAATATATTCTATTCTAATCATAAATATTCATTAGTATAAAATACTTGAGGAAGAAGAATATCAATCTAAATGGAAATTTATATTTTTTAAAATGTGATTCTTTTAAACTTTGTAGTGAGTTATGCGAGACAACCCCAATTGAAATTAATTAAAGAAAGCAGAATTTGTTGGCTCACAAAACAGGGAAGTCTGGAAGCGGCGATCTGGTTCAAACAATGTCGGTGCTTTCCTTCTCTCTCCACATCTGGCCTCTGCACTATTCAGCTTTAGAGTCAAATGGTATCATTCTGCCCATCCTCACCCCATGTGACAAGAAAGATAAGAGGTGTGCAGGGGAGAGGCTCATGTGAACTGCTTGTTTTCAAAAAGGCAGAGAGGGGCTGGGCACCATGGCTCACGCCTGCTGTTCCAGCACTTTGGAAGACCGAGGCAGGAGGATCACTTGAGCCCAGAAGTTTGAGACCAGCCTGGGTAACATAGTGAGACTTCATCTATACAAAAAATAAAACTAAAAATTAGCAGTATGGGGTAGTGTGCACCTGTAGTCCCAGCTACGTGGGAAGCTAAGGCAGGAGGATCACTTATGCCCATGCAGTGAGCTATGATCACACAACTGCACTCCAGCCTGGGTGACACAGCGAGACCCTGTCCCTCTCTTAAAAAAAAAAAAAAAAAAGCAGCGAGGACTACCCTTCTACTTCCTATGCCAAACACACCGGGGAAGAACCCCGATTGACTTAATAGACCACCACCCCTTGGAGCAGTCCCTGTGATCAGAAAGAAGTGAGGCTGGGTCACGTGCCCACCCTTCCTGCATGGGAGGTGGTGAGTCGGTTGGCCAATGCCACACTCTGATTTCAGCCCCACCAGTAGAAATGGTACTCCCAAAGGAAAGGGAGTACCCATGCAAGAAGAGGAATAGAAAACTGAGCTGGACAGACAAAAAACAATGTTAATTATCTCAGCCCGTGCCACTGGGCTTGTGAAAATCATAATTACGATACAAATCCAGTTGAGTAGGTGGGATGGGGTGCACAAGGCTCATGGGTGACTTTCAGATTTCTTGTCTTCCTTATAGAATGTTATTATGGAGTAGGTGATGTATCGCACACTTCCTGCCCTAGGGAGCTGATTTGCAATGGTTTCAGAGTGTTATTACCAAGAATATTAGAAACAAAATACAGTGTTTTCCATCAGTTTCTGCACTGGGTTCCGGTGCTTTCCAGATCATATTTTAGGAACTCCAGGAGGCCCCTTGTGAAGTAGCTGGCACACATTTCACTGTGAGGCTTTTCTGGTGATGGAGAAGCAGGATCCTAAGGAGGTTATGCAATCTCCCCAAAGTCCCACAGCCAGTTTGTGGCTGAGCCTGTAAACTCTCGTCTTTAGGTCTGAGCCACCACTTGGCCCAGTGGAGGAAGATGGATGAGGGTGCTCACATCAAGCACTAGCCTAATTCATTTTTAATGGCCTTTATTTTCATCTCATGAGGAAAATAGCATAGCCTTCCCCAGCTAAACACTAGTACAGGAAAAACCACAAACCAGCCCCCAAGTCCTGTTTACAAAAATGAACCCACCCTAACTCTGCCGAGCTGGCAACAACTGATAACCTCACGGCAGCTTCCCTGTCCGTAGCCCACAGAACAAGAATCAGTATTTCTGAGAATTGCCATGCATATTGTTTAGTTTATCATGGCCAGAAGAAGTGAAAAACACTGTAAAAAAAAAATAAGGTGAAGAAATCCTGGGAAGAAGAGATAATAATAGGAAGATAGAAAAGGGAGAAGAGAAAGAGAATAGAGGCTATGAAAATTATTGTACAAGGGAGACCAAAGAGAATAGTGCAGAACCATGCGTGGATGGGGGTGGTGGCCAAGTTCCAGCAGGCAAGGGAAGCTGCCACCACTGAATCCCTGTTATGTGCTATTTTCTCATCAAATTTAATGTGATCATCACAACATCTTTGCAAGCGATGTGTGGCCATCCTGCATTATATAGAGAAGGCAGTAGAGGATCATAGAGTCCATATAATGTAATGGATTCATGCAGCTAAGAAGTGATGAAGTTGACACTGAACCCAGAAATATCTGATTCCAAAGTCTATGTTCTTTCCACCCTGAACTCCCCACCACTCACATACTATCTAGTGACTGCTTGTCTCAGGACAGCTTGTCTAAAAGTAGAACCTACGAAAGGATTCTTGTACATAGGATATATCTTGAGGAAGTGTTCTCAGGAGGAAGGGAGTGAGGGCAGCAAGATAGGGCAGGGAAAATTCTAAGCAAAGATACAGCCTCAACTACCTAGCTTTAGCCTGATCTGACAGGGAGAATGAAGTGCACCCCAGAATTCATCCTGCCGTGAGGCAAAGGAGCTGGACTTTTGTACCCCACTCAGTCGATCACTGTCTGTGGGCTGACCCTCTTGGCTGAAGTGAGAGTGTAGGGGGTAACATCTCGAGAGAGCAGCTGTTAAGCAGAATGCAGGTGTCTGAAAAGGGAGGCAGCCGTAAACCATCAGCAGCCACACTCACAGAAGCTAGGAGAGGGGAGTCTGGGCAGCCTCTACACATTCTGCTGCCAGCTTCCCACTGTGAGAGAAAAGAGAGGATAGGAGCCCAGAAGAGAAAGAACCACTGTCCAGGGGAGTCCCTGAAAACCCCACTCTAAGTGTGGTTGTCAGTTCCAAAGGCCTGGCCACTGCAATGGCCATCCTCAGGCAGCAGACCTCATGCTGGGCCAGGTCTCCTGATAATGCAGCCCCAGATCTGCTCTTGGTACCACCTGTTCCCCTCAATGACCCACCTGCCTCCACTCCAGGTCAAGATTCAACGGATTAGAACCAGAGGACCCAGGAGCCTTGGCCTCTCCTTCACCACATTCATATATTAATCGCCAACTCTTTCCCCACTCTCCTTTCTTTGCTTTTCTCCAGCAGATTTTATTTAAAAATTTCAAACATGTAACAACTATGGAATTACACCAAGTCATTTGTGGACATTTGTATGTCCACAAATGTCTTACTGGGGAAGACAAATCACTGGGTTCTAAAATTGTCTCCAAGTAGCTGCATCCCATAACTCCATGGCTCACTGCCTCCTCCCCTACACCTCACACAAACACTTCTTTGTATTGACCCAGTGGTCCACAGAACTGCACTTCTGACCCAAGGGCACTTATTGCAAAGTTCTGGCTCATTTCCCCTGTTGGTTTAACTGACCAGCTTGCCCAGGTTGACCTCTGCAACCAGGTAAGCCCTGATCCACCCTGGTGGATGGTTCCCATACCCTATCCTGGTTCCCTTTTTTAAATTCTAAAAGTTGATGAAATCATTTCTTGATATTTGAGGTAATTCAGTTATTTGAAGTCACTTCAAACACTGCATTAGCAAGTTCTAAATCATCGCTCCCGGGGAACTACCAGGTTAGCTTCTTGTGGGCTTCTGGTGACAACATTTTTATCAGCCAATCAATACATATGCTTGTTTTATATGTGTTCCTATGTAAACACACCTTATCTAATATATGTTGTTGATTCACTAACATGAAACTCATAGCCAATAGCACTGTGATGTGGGCCTGAAGGAAGTTTCTGTAATACATGTATTTTCTCTGGAAGTTACATCACAGCCTTCTTGCACTTCAACACCATGCTTGGGGCCATTTGAAACAGCAAAATCACCCAGAAAAAGCTCAAGAATATAGAAAAAAGTGGCACTAGTAGATCACAAAAAGGATGCTTACTTCCAGCAGGAGAGCTGAAACAAGAAAGTCACCTTGTCTGACCTCTGCTGAGAATGTGTGCGTCCTTTGACTCCAATTTTTGCTGCTCTGAGTATGTCCACAAATGACTGAAAATACCATGAGTTCTGATCTGGGGGTTACAAAAACATTTTAGCAAGTAGGTAAATTCATAACTATGAAATTCACAAATAATGTGGCTCGACTGTATAAATATCCAATTCTGAGTAACAAAACATTTTAATGACTTGCTCTTAATTTGAAAGTCTGTTTTAAGCAAGAGCTCCTGGAATACTCTCTAGCACAGGGTAAAGGGAAAAACCTATCTGGTTGTTATTCCCACCCCCACTTCCCCACCACCGTTTTTTAACTAAGAAACTATTTTCATGGAAAAATACTCATGTTTTCAAAATGATTAAGTGTCCTCTTTTTTCCTGGACCGGTAAAACATAGCAGAAAATATTAGTTTAGGTACAAGGTAGAGATTTTGGCTTTTCGATGGAACGGTATTTTGGAGGAATGAGAAAATCGATGTATTGTGGTCTTTATTGTACATCCGTATAGAGGATAAAGCAGCATCACTCATTTTAAAAATCAAAACAAGGCGTACCTGCAGTATTTTTAAAAAATAAAACCAAACTGAAAGGATCTATCCAAGTCAGCGGCGTTGGCCTCCGCATTTTCCAGGTGACATCAGCTGGGAAGAAGTGCAGGCCATCCGCCCTACCACCTCTGATTACCCTAAAACTTGAACAAGTACAAAGCAGGAGTGTCTTTTTTCCCATCCTCCAGGTCTGAGCCTGTCCCTCACCTCCCGTTCAGCTCTGTTGCCTCATCCACGGCGCAAATGGCTTGCCACTGGTTTCGAGCTGCTTTGGGCAGGGCTGCAGTTTGTGATGCAGAGAAGCCATTTGGAAGGGAGACTGCGTCTTTTACAACGCACTTTCTCCCCAGGTCTCGGGGTGAAGCCAAGTTTTGGCAGGGCCTGGGACATTTTGAAAAGAATGGGCCAAAGCAAGGACAGAAAGATCCAGAGAGAGCTCTTCGCACTGCACGTCTTTCTGTTTGCTGGAGTCGGCCTAAACCTGCTCTGTTTCTTAGTTGTCCGGGCCTTGCAGCCATTATTCTGGCTTCTGCTGGGGATAGTTTCCAGTCCTGTTTCCAGTTCCTGGATGCACTCAGGGATGGCTGGAGACAGGGAGGAGGAACCTTTAGCCACCCCTCTATTTCAGTAGCCCCCTAATCAACCCAGATAAACATTCTAAACTTGTATATTTGCTGCGGAGAGTATCTTAAGAGGAGTCTTTTTGTTTGCTGGTTGTTTGTTTTTAATATTTATTTCAATAGCTTTGGGGGTTCAAGTGGTTTATGGTTACATGGATGAATTACATAGTGGTGAATTCTGAGATTTTAGTGCACCCATCACCCAAGTAGTGTATGTTGTACCTAATGTGTAGTTTTTAATCTCATATCCCCCCTCCACACACTTTCCCATCTGAGCCTCCACAGTTCATTACCTCGCTCTGTATGCCCTTGCGTATCCATAGTTTAGCTCTAACTTTTAAGTCAGAACATACAGTATCTGGTTTTCCATTCCTAAGTTACTTCACTTAGAATAATGGCCTCCTGTTCCATCCAAGTCATTATAAAAGACATGGTTTCATTTCTTTTCATGGCTGAGTGTATTCCATAGTATACACGTACCGCAGTTTTTTAATCCACTCATTGGTCAATGGGCACTTAGGTTGGTTCCGTATCTTTACAATTGTGAATTGTGCTACGTTAAACATACATGTGCATGTGTCTTTTTCACATAACGACTTTTTTTCCTTTGGGTAGATACGCAATAGTGAGACTGCTGGATCAAGTGGTAGATCTACTTATAGTTATTTAAGGAATCTCCATACTGTTTTCCAGAGAGGTTGTGCTTTAATTCCCACCAGCATTTCCCTTTTGCCACATCCACACCAGCTTCTACTGCTTTTTTGACTTTTTAATAATGGTCATTCTTGCAGAATAATGTGGTATCTCATCATAGTTTTAATTTGCACTTCTCTGATGATTAGTGATGTTGAACATTTTTCATGTTTGTTGTGTATTTGTATATCTTCTTTTGAGAAATGTCTATTCATATCATTTGCCCACTTTTTGATGGGATTTTTTTCTTGCTAATTTGTTTAAGTTCCTTGTAGATTCTGAATACTAATACTTTGTTGGATGCATAGTTTGCAAATATTTTCTCCTATTCTGTGGGTTGTCTGTTTCTCCTGATGATTATTTTCAAGAAGAGTCTTCATCTGCCTCTACTCTTCCAATCAAACGTCTACTGCCAAACTCTGCCCAGTAGGAATTCTCCAGATGATTTGGTGTTCAGTGAATTTAAATTTCTTGAAAATTTGAAGAGGCACTAAAGAAAAATGCGTTCAAGTTGGAGTGTTGTAAACTGATACCTATAATTTCCTCCTTTGGTTCTTTCCTAAATGCATTTTTCCTCAGAGACTTGTGAAGTCAGAATCACGTAAATTCAGGGTCCACTTAACCCAGAGCTGAGCATTCATCCCATTGAAATTTCCAGGAGAGGCATGCAGAAGGAGAACTGGCTGATGAGGAGGCTTTCTGCTCTAACCCAAGCACTTCTAGACCTTCTTTGAGTAGTAGAAAAGCCAACAGAGGCTTAGCAGATGCTGATTCAATGCACTGTGTTAGTTAAATCTGAACAGATAGCGTGTCTATCCTCAGAGATATGCTGACTCAAGACTGGCCTACCTCTAAGCACATGTAAAGGCGAAAAATTACTCTTTCCTGTGCATTTATTTAACAATTATTTTTCTAATTTGAATTTTCTTTGCTTTCATTTGACAGGATTCAGCTAGGGATTATCTCACTTTATTGGAGTTAGGGGGCATCAATTCAGAGTAGAAAATCTTGTTTTGTTAATCTGTAGTTGAGTTTCTTTCAACATAAGAGCTCACCATTAGTAGGAATTCTCATGGAAATAATGTGAGTGTCAACCCAAGTTATTTGGAAGGGAATTAAACTTTCAAGTTTGCTCAACCCTGTTAGAATCAGTTTACCTACACTTGACTGGGCTTTTCTTGTAAATGTTAATGAGTAGTTTACATTGGGAAGAATGATAAACACAGACTGAGGACCACCCTGTATCTTCAGAGGCCATGAAAAGAGATTAAGTGGATAGGGAACCTCCAAGGTCATCAAAAACTCTCAACTCTGTCCCCATCGCATAATCTAGGGAAGACGCCTTAAGCCAGCCACGTTTTCCTTGTCCCTGAAGCTACCGTTATCCTGTGAGACAAAGGCTGGGTACAAAGCCTTAAATGTCCTCGGAAAACCCAGTAAGTGTACCTAGGGTTTTCAGGAAGCTGCAGAGGCCTAGAGAAGCTCCTGCAGAAGCGTGCAGTGCTCCCACACCCGACTCCTGCCCAACCAAACCGACCTGGGATCCTTGGCCAATCTTTATAATAATGTTTTTTGTCAAAGATGTATGACGAGTAAAGGTTCAGTCTTTCCAGGCTACTTGCTGTGCTTCTAGCTTCAATTTCCATTTCAGACTCTTGGCACAGAAGGGTGCATGGTATGGTTTTTATTAGATTTCAAAAGTAAATTTAATACTCAAGTCTTTGGTTTTTTTATTTTAAAGCTCTTTTCTGAAACCCCCAAGAAACCCTGGAGCTTCCCTTGGATCATAAAAGAGCTGAAGAAGAGTTCATTTCCCTCTTTTTTTCTTTGGTTTGCCTATTTATGGCAAAAAGAACGACGTAAAGAAATAACTTGTGAATGAGAAGAGATATGACTTTCTGTATTGGCTAGCTCCCAATTTTGTCAGCGTTTGTAAGGCTTCTACTAAGCTGGTCTCTGCACTGAAGCCAGGTGATATTTTCAAAACGCTGTTATGCCTAACACTAGCACAGTCCTTGGCTCAAGGCATGCTCGACAGAGACTTGCTAAATGAACAAATGAGGAAATGAACACTAGTTTGCAGGTAGCTAATCTCGATTCTTTTTCTTTTTAAAGAGCTTCATCAAGTTATAATTCATATACCATAAAATTTGCCCTTTAAAGTGTACAATTCATTGTTTTTTAGTATATTTATTATACAAGGGTTACGCAACCATCACCACCATCAAGTTTTAGAACATTTTCACGACCCCAGAAAGAAACCCTGGACCCACTGCGATCTTTTTCTATTCCTACCCCACCTGTGTTCAGTCCTTGAAAACTAACATATTTTCTATCTCCATAGATTTTCCTATTCTGGACATTTCTTTTAAATGGAATCGTGTGGCATTTGCCTTTTGTGTCAGACTTCTTTTACTTAGCGTAATGTTCTCAAGGTCCATCCATGCTGCAACATATGTCAATATTCATTCCTTTTTATTGGTGAATAACATTTTATTACATGGATATACAACGTTTTGTTTATTCATTTACCAGTTGGTGGAAATTTGGGCTGTTTCCATGTTTTGGCTATTGTGAAGAATGTTGTTATGAAGGTTTGTGTACACATTTTGTGTAGACACATATTTTCAGTTTTTTTGGATACACACACACACACACACACGTGGAATTGCTGGGTCATATGGTAACTCTTTAACATTTTGAGGCAGGGCCTTGCTCGGTCACCTAGGCTGGAGTGCAGTGATGCAGTCATGGCTTACTGCAGCCGCGACCTCTCATGCCCCAGCAATCCTCCAGCCTCAGCCTCCCAAGTTGCTGGGACCACAGGTGCATGCCATCACATCCAGCTATTTTTATTTTTTATTTTGTAGATACAGAGTGTCTCTATATTTCCCAGATTGGTGTCAAACTCCTGGGCCCAAGCAATCCTTCTGCTTTGGCCTCCCAAAATGCTGAGATTATAGGCATGAGCCACCATGCCTGGCCTCGTTTTGGTTTTAATCTGTATTTCCCAAACTACTAATGATATTGAACATCTTTTCATGTGCTTATTGACCCTTCATACACTTTCTTTGGATAAATATCTATTCAGACCCTTTGCTTATTTTTCAATTGGCTTGTCTTTTTATTATTGAGTTACAAGAATGTTATATACATTGTTAACATAAGTCCCTCATCTGATATTGATTTGCAAATATGTTCTCACAATTCCATGGGTTGTCATTTTAATTTATTGATGGTGTCCTTTGAAGCTCAAAAAAATTTAATTGTGATGATAAACAATTTTTTTTAAATTTTGTTTGTGCTTTTGGTTTCACAGCTGAGAAACCATTGCCTAATCCAAGGTCATGAACATTTACTCTTATTTTTTTGCCCCAAGAGTTTTACAGCTTTTTGTCTTACAGTTAGGCCGATGATCCCTTTCGAGTTAATTTGTATGTACAATGTGCTTACAAGTTTTAAGAATATCTACCTTAAAAATATATAAATCTCTTAAAAACAATTGAATCTATTCTTTACTCTGCAAAAGAGGACTATCATTGCAATGTTGAGCATTTCCTCAACTAAAATCATTTTCTAATGAATTCTTTTAAAATTATTAGGATGTTTACATGTAAAAAAAAGTTCCTGTGATCTTAAATACAATACATTGTACGGAAAAATCCAGAAAATGTTTGGATATTTTATTTAATAAATCATTGAATAAATTTTTGTGTGCCTACTGTGCACATGCAGTGCTCCAGGAGGTAGACGGTCTGCAGGGCCAAATGCTGCAGAAAAGTCAAGGTGAAAGACCCCGGGGAAAGGCTTTGGGTTTGGCGGTTGTAGATCCTGAGAGCCCTGGGAGGGCATAATTTCAGCACGGTGGGAGGGTGGGCAGTGAGGGCCATGAAGTTGCACCAAAGAGATGATTATTTTGTGAAAAGGAGACATATTAATCCATTTTCATACTGCCGATAAAGACATACCTGAGACTGCGTAATTAATAAAGAAAAAGAGGTTTAATGGACTCACAGTCCCACATGGCTGGGGTGGACTCACAATCATACCGGATGGTGAAAGACACGTCTTACATGGTGGCAGGCAAGAGAGAGAATAAGAACCAAGCAAAAGGGGTTTCCCCTTATAAAACCGTCAGCTCTCATGAGACTTTTTTACTACCACAAGAATAGTATGGGGGAAATTGCCCCCATAATCCAATTATCTCCCACTGGGTCCCTCCCACAACATGTGGGAATTATGGGAGCTATAATTCAAGGTGAGATTTGGGTGGGGACATAGCCAAATCATATCAGAGAGAAATAGGCTAATTATTGGAAAGCTACAAAAGAGTCATGTAAAGAGTTACTCTAAACAAAGAAAACCTATGCATATAGGTGGTAGGAAGAGGAAGCAAGTAAGGAGGACAGCCAGAAAGAACTCAAGAAAAGGCGTTGTTGATGGCCCAGCTTTCAGAGGCAAGCGAAAGAATGGAGTTAAGAGCTCAAGTTCCATGAAGAACCCCACGTCACAAAAACCTATATTCCTTTGAGGAATAGCTACCTATATACAGATCTTTCCATGCAAGTTTGTATTTTAAGCAAAAAAAGGTTCAAAACCTAGAACTTGAGCTCAGGTGCAGCAGACCTGGGCTTAAATTCTAGCTTTGCTGCTTGTTTGCTGTGCAGCCTTGAGCAAGCTATTTAATTGCTCTAGGCTTCAATTTCCTCTTCTATAAAATAGCAGCAATGATAGACCTACCTCATCAGGTTGTTAGTGTGAGGATTACATAAGAACTACATATAAATCTCTTGATAGTTATAAATTCTCAGTGGTTTTAACAAAAATAAAACATAGCCATATAACTTCAAATTGAGAATTTGGCTAAAATTATATTTCACGCCATCATAACCCTCTTTGTACCACTACGTCACAATACTCTTGAAAAAAATCTGGGAAGAACTTATGGTTTGTATAAGAACTGTTCTTGAGTCTGGGCGTGGTGGCTCACATCTGTAATCCCAACACTTTGGGAGGCCAAGACAGGTGGATCGCCTGAGCTCAGATGTTCAAGACCAGCCTGGGCAATGTGGTGAAATCTCATCTCTACCAAAAAATACAAAAAATTAGCCAGGCATGGTGGCACACACCTGTGGTCACAGCTACTTGGGAAGCTTAGGTGGGAGGATCACTTGAGCCTGGGAGGAGGAGGTTGCAGTGAGTCGAGATCCTGCCACTGCACTCCAGCCTGGGTGACAGAGTGAGACTCCATCTTGAAAAAAAAAAGAAGAACTACTCTCAACTCATTTTCATTTATGGAGTCAAATGTGCTCATCCTCAGGTATAACTAAGAAGATTTTAGCCCACATACGGTCCAGCCATGCAATGGATGCAAGTGATCATTCTAGGATTCTGAATCCTGAGTGATGACATCAGCCCACCATTTTGAAATCTCTTCCAGCACCAAGCTAGCTTACGTTATTAAAGCTCTTTATGACTCATTATCATCTACAACATTTTCCCTAATCTCTGGCTAATGTAAAGGACAAACTGTTTCCACCTTTCTTGTGCAACTGTATTCACTCTTTAAAACTCTCCTCCAAAAGAATAATATTTTACTTCTAAGAGGAATAAAATTGTGAAAGAAAATGCTAATGACCTCCAGTTACATAGATCAGATTTCCAAGTCCTGTGGCAGACAGTGATGTACCATCTTTCTGGTAGCACATGGATCAGCCTCCCTCTCTTATTCTCATCTTTCTAGCAGTGAGTGTTTTCCCAATAAACACAAGCAACTGCACTGTGTTAAGGCTATCTTGTTTTTTTTAGAAGTATTTTTCATTTACACTTTTAAACCTTTTCACTTTCATGAACTTCCTCCTTTGTTGTATTTACTATATCCTGTTGTAATAAGAGGATTTGGGATGTTTTTTATACCAATTTGGAAAAACTTCCTTCCTGGCATCCAGATTCTCTCTTCAGATGTCAAAATTGGAGATAATGGTCCATTGCTAGCCCTGGGGTAAGAGAGTGAGGGAGGGAACAAGGGGAGCTGTGGTCTCGCCACGTCAATCAGGTCGACACACTTCATGTGTGCTGAGTGGCCCAGTGTGTGTCAACAGAGGTTTACTGTTCACTCCTGCGACACCGGGGCATTAAAATGCAAGGCTAGTGGTTTGAAAATTGTCAGTATTTCTAATCCACGCACTTTGAAAAGTCAATAGGCTTTCTAAAGAACTTAATCACTCAGAACAAAGTTGGATTTATTGCAAATGCCAAATTTCTTAATCAAAATCCACTCTTCCTGGCATATGATGTACCTACATCTTTCCAAAGCAGATTCAACAGTTTCCTTCTTAGGAAACACTAAATATACGATAGATCTTGTCTTTAAAAATATCTAGATCATGTCTCTTTTCGAGAAATAAGAGAAGCATATAACTTAGTGTAACTTGCCTATAAAAAAAGGTTAAGAAAATTGATGATTAACCTTCAGAGTCCTTTTTAAATAAAACCTCATTTCCAAAGGGGCCTCTGTACCAATATATGAGAATGCTTTGTGCTTAAAAAGACCTGTTGGTAGGTGGTGGGGTAGGCAGTGGGAGAGACCTCCAGGATTGCCTATTACAACTTTTTCATTTATTAATGAGGCAACAAATCCGGTGGGGGTGAAATCAAAGGCCCAAAGCGATTTACCACTGGCTGGAACCAGATTTAGAATCCAACTCTCCAATCAGTGCCCAGTTCATGTCCCTGCCTCTGTCATCTGAGGTGGGGTCTGGGAAAACAAAATGTAAAGAGAAACCATAATGTAAACATTTCAAAAGTAGAAACTAGATTTTGACCCCTAACCACTGCTCAGTCTCCTCCTACCTTAACTTTCTGTCTGATTCTAACTCTAGCAAACCAGACGACTAACTAGACTTATAAGAGTGTGACAGAGTGGACTGTAAATCTTTAGGTACAATTTACTGCAGAGGCAGTGTCTACATGAGGTAGACATTCATCCATCCATTGTTTCATCCATCCATTGTTTCATTAAATAAGCATTGACTGAGCATCCATTATGCACAAGGCAGCAAGTAGGTTTTGAATCCTGCAAATTACGGAGAAAAACAAAAGTCTCCCTATCCTGGAGATGCTCACCATCTAGTACTGAAGATGCACAGGCAAATAGAAATCCACAGTGAGTGTGATGCCATAAAGGGAGGTAAAGGGATGTCAGGAGAGGGCATCCCAGGCAGAGAGTGCTGCACAGAGAATATAATTTGTCTGACTTGAAGAAATGCAATTCCCTCACAGCAGTGAGGGCAAGTTTTCTGAAACTTGCATATGTACACAAGTCAGCTGGGGATCTTGGTGAAATGTGGATACCATAGGTCAGGAGGGAGCTCTGAAATTCTGCTGCACTAACAAGCTCCCAGGTGACGTCACTGTGCCCTGTGTACCACACTCTGAGTAACGAGCTTCCTGGGAGGTGAAGGTGGAGATATCAGGAAGAATCAATTAATAAAGTGTTTTGAAGGCCATGCTATGGAATTGGGATTCTCTTTGAAAGGAACAGGAGTAACAAATATAACTGAATTTCTTTAGACTGATGTTGGCTTTCTAAGTTTATCAGAAGCTCAGAAGTCATTTTTGCAGGGGGGCTTTCTCAGCCTTCCCTGAGTGGCAAACACGTGCATACCTTGATTTAGAGCATGCTGCACTGTAAGTTAACAATGAGTCACCCACTCATCAAATCAAATCCAATGGCCTCTAAGCAGTGGGAGAAAAGTTATGTCTTTTTTTTCCTTCATACATTTAATCTAATTTTTTTCCCTTATTATTTTTATATGTATATATTCATGGGGTATAAGTGCAATTCTGCTACATTGATGTATTGCATGATGATGAAATCTGGGACTTCAGTGTATCCATCAGTGGAGCAATGCACGTGGTACCCACCAAGCAACTGCCTATCATCCACACTCTTCAGTCATGTCTTTTACAGTTGGAATCCTCCACCCAAATGCACCCAACACCTAACACTGTGTCTGACCCTTCGTTTTTTCCATAAACTTTCGACACATTATATGTTTGCTCTAGATTAGTGGTTCCCAAATGTTAGCCTGCATCAGAATCACCTGTGGGGCTTGCTAAAACACAGATTGCTGGGTCCCACTCAGAGAGTTTGTAATTCACTACATCTGGGTTGGGGCTTGAACATTTGCATTTCTAATATGTTCACAGGTTATAATGCAAAATTATATAGTGCAAAATTATACCCTGTGAACATATTAGAAATGCAAACTCTGCAGGTGTAGGGACCACATTTTGAGAATAGATTGATTAAATAGATAGATAGATAGATGACTGATAGATAAAACATCCAGTAACTGCAAATAAATATTAATTATTTGTAGTAAAGGAACTTGCCTCACTTGCTAATGGTACAGACAGAATAAAACAGTTGTTTAACAAAGCCACAATGTGTTTCTTTACAAACAGACCGGGCAAACGTGAGTTTAACCTTTAATCTTTTAAATCTATAAGAATATTATAATTCCTGCTGCATTTTGTAATCACAGTTTTTGTTTGTTCTTAATTGGTGAGAATACCAGCTGACTTCCGATCTGTCATACCCACTGGGATGATTATAATTAAAAAGAGAGATAATAACAAGCACTGGCAAGGATATGGAGAAAACGGGACCTTCATGCATTGGTGGTGGGTGTATAAAATGGTGCAGCCATCAAAAAGCTAAACATAAAATTAACCTGTAACCTAGCAAAGTCACTCCTAGGTTTATGTCCAATAGAATTGAAAACATTGGTTCTTGTGAAAACGTTCACATGCATATCAGAAGCATTGTTCGTAGTAGCCAAAAAGGTGGAAAGAACCTAAAGGCCCATCAAATGATAAATAACTAAACAACATGTGCTGTATATCCTTACGATGGAATATCACTCAACCATAAAAAGGAAGGCAGTACTTTTTTCTCCAACACGGATAAACATGCTCCAACATGGGTGAAACTTGAAAACATGATGCTAAGTGAAAGAAGTCTGACGCAAAGACCACAAATTGCACGACTCCATTTATATAAAATGTCCAGAATAGGCAAATTCACAAAACAGAAAGCAGATGAGTGATTGCCCAGGCTGGGGAAAGAAGGGAATGGGGGAATGGGGTATGACTGATAAAGGTATGGGATTTTTGGGGGGCGGATAATGAAAATGTTCTGAAATTAGATAGTATTTGTATCTATTTTACTGTGGTCTTGTGAATAAACTAAAAACCACTGAAGTGTATATTTTAAAGCATGAATTTTACAGTGCATAAATTATATCTCAATGTAAAAAAAACTTTAACGCCCTCTAATCCTATTTGGTGGTGATAACATTTTCATTTTAGAGTTACACTGTGTAATAAGGTAGCCACTAGCCACATGCAGCTCTTGAGCTCTTGAATGTGTCTAGTCCAAAGTGAGGTTGAGTGCAGTGGCTCATGCCTTAATCCCAGCACGTTGGGAGGCCGAGGCAGGAGAATGGTTTGAGCCCAGAAGTTTCAGACCACCCTAGGTAACGTAATAAGACCCTGTATCTATAAAAATAAAAAATACATATACATATGAAAAAAACAAAGGGAGCTGTGCTGTGCATATAAAACATATCCTGGAATTCAAAGGCTTAGTTTTTTTGTTTTAAAAGGGACATAAATATGTGAATACATGTTTAATAGCGCAATGACAGTGTTTTGTATGTTTAGTTAACAAAAATGTAGCATTAAAATGAACTGATTTGTTGATCTTTACTTTTCAAAGTAAAGTAAAGTGATCTTCACTTTTCAAATGTGGCCACTGGAAAATTTAAACTCAGTATATGGCTTGCATTGTCATCCTATTGGCCAGCACTGCCCTCAGGACCCTCCCCAGTAGGTTGAATGTCTTTGTAAAGAACATGAAAAGTGTGCACATCTGAGGGTCAGTGAGATGGGTGTTTTCCTTTACATAGAGGGCTCTGTACCCGGGGCTTGATTAGCTCTGTTCTATTAGCAAGACTCGGCACATGTAAACAGGGCAATTCAATGGATGTTTCCAGTTTTTGTTCTTTGAGTAGAAAGCCACCTGCAAAAACAGAGTCTTGTTATCTCAAAGAGCAAGGTTCTGGGCCATTATTATTTTAGAAAGTACTTTTTGTGTCTCTGCCTAATGAACCACACAGCAAGTCATCTGAAAAAGGAATTTTTAAGACATCATATCTTTCCTCTTTAGGATACTTTTTTTCTCAAGGCTCCAGTCCTGCATCATAACATTCTTAACCTTGACATTTATTTCTAGATTTCAGTGAAAACTGATCATAAGAACTCTGCTGAAAGGAAAAACTGCTTTAAAATAAAACAAAGACAAGGATTTATTTGGTAGGCAAAGTAGTTAAGGGCAGTTTGTTTAAATGGTGTAAGAATGTCTATCAGTAAGAAAGTAGGTTGATTGCTTTTAAAAATCACAATATCTTTTGATTATAGAAACAATAGATGTTATTTTGAAAAATTTCAAAAACACCAACAAGAAAAATAAATAATCAAACTCCTAACCACGTTACCAGAGAAAATAATTGTTATCATAAAGATATCTATCTTTCTGGGGGGGAAAACTGGCTCAATTTCTGTTGCTGACTATTGGTCAACAAATAATAGAGAATTTACTTATCATCCAATCAGAAATAATTCTATTGACTCTCTAAATTTTGAGAAGATAAACCCAGCTTTTATAGGTTTAGTCATATAACATCTCTGTTTTACAATTTAGTGGCTGGACTGAATGTAATCCTTTATCTTAACTTCAACAAAGCAAGAGAGACATTTATATCGCACACATAGATGATGTGGGTGGGCATGTCTCTATACATTTTTCTTTCCTCTTCACCAACAAGGTTGTATAAAAATATTTACTGCTTTCCTATGGATTCATGTATGTGGTGTAGTATGCGTGTCATGAAGCAAAAGGAGGGATTATTCACTGGAGTTTTTATGGCACCACATTCAAGTGTTTCCCCAGCTGTGTTTACAGCTTTGGGTTTCTAAGCCTCTTGAGAAGTAATCAGTTTTGATCATCTTAAATCTCAAAGTAAATGTTCTTCTCTGGAGATTATTCTAGTTGCTAACACAGGTTAGTCTGGCCTACTGGACCATCTTTTAGTTCTGTGATGTTCAAAAATGAAAGCTGTGGTTTTGCCCTGAGAAGGAGAAAGGGAGATTTGAAATATGACTCAGATTCTACCTTGCAAAAGGTGAGGTCTCGGATCTCCTTTGCTCTCTTTTAAAATTATCATTATTAGACTGGGTCTTATTTTTTGGTCATTTTATTGTGTAAGTCTAGCCTCTTCAAAATAGTATAAGCCCTTTTAGAGCCAAGATGCTTACATGATGCTTTTGTATTATAGTTTATATGTTTTCTAAATTTCTATAGTAACTGGCACAAACACAGGCCTATATGATGCTCTCAGTAATACTTGTTTCTTGGCTAATGAGAAATACAAATGATATTTAGAAGCTTTGGCGATTGTAGCTTATGGGTGATTTGTAGTCAGGGAACTTTTATAAATGACTCTGCTTAATCCTTCTTAGTTTTAACCTCAGTGACCACACAGCTAGCCACATTTTGAGCCAGGGTGTTTGCTAAAAGATAAGATTCTGCCATTTACCTGTGTTAGCTTGGGAGAATCAAGTAACCCATCTTTGCCTCCATTTCCTTTATAGAAATAATAAATAACTAATTAACTAAATTAACAAATTCATTAAAGTGAATGACTGGCATATTGTTAAGGTTTCAATAAATATTAGCTGCTACTGCTGCTGCTATTACTACTGTTATTACTACAACTACAATACTCTTGACCATTGAGCTCAGTCCACCACCAACTGGAAAAACATTCTCTTCCTCCAGGCTGGGACCCTTGAGAACTGTCTACATGGAAAAGTGAGAGAACAAGGGGACACACGCAGAGCTGGCCAGGTAGGCCAAATGAATCAGACCATTCATTCTGTGACAAATCCAAATACTAAGAAAGTGAGATAAAAGCAGCAGCAGGTGTCATGTGAGATAATTAGGTCAACACATGCTGACCTCCCACCAGTCATATGCTGCTGCCCAGCTGCAGGACAGTGAAGAGTAGAAATAAGATGTAATCCCTCCCTTTGCACTTCTGTCTCCTATGAGCTTTTAAGTGTATGGTATATAGAAGTTATTTGTATCTATGTAGGGAAGGTGTCTTCCTAGGTTTCTAAGAAAAAAAGTAAAAAAGATGTCTCATTATACACAGAAAACTAGAAAAACGATAGATACTGAATTAAAATATCCAAGCCCACAGAAGGGCAAACATCAAATGTTCTCACTTATCTGTGGGATCTAAAAATCAAAACAATTGAACTCATGGACACAGAGAACAGAAGGATGGTTACAAGAGTCTGGGAAGGATGGGGATGGAGAGGAAGGGGAGGGTTAATGGGTACAAAAAATAGTTGGAAAGTATTAGTAAGACCCACTATTTGATAGCACAACAGGGTGACTGTAGTCAATCATAATTGTACGTTTTAATATAACTAAAATAGTATAATTAGATTGTTTATAATGAAAAGGATAAATGCTTGAGGGGATGTATACCCCATTCTCCATGATATGATTATTACACATTACATGCCTGTATCAAAACATCTCATGTACCCCATAAATATATGCACCTACTATATACCCACTAAAAATTGTTTAAATCTAAAAATAAATGACTAAATAATTTTATGTTAAGGTAGTAAAAAAAATCCAAGCTTCTGTGTTAATCAGGGATTGCTGTGTTACGAACCACTTCAAAACTCAATGGCTTAAAGAACAATCTTTATTATTGTTCACAATTCTGTGGGTTGGCTGGGCTCTTCCTCTATGAGTTTCCTTTAGCTGCCTTTAGCTGGAAGGTGCAAGATGGCCTCACTCATGTCTGGGAGTTGGCTCTGGCCATTGGCTAGAGCCTCAGTCCTCTTCCTTAAGCCTCTAATACATGAGGAAGGTAGGCTAAGCTTCTCTATAGCATGGCAGTCTCAAGCTTTCAAGAGGGCAAAGGTGGAGGCTGCAAAGCCTCTTGAATGCCTAGGCTCTGAACTCCCACGGTGCCCCAAAGCCAGCCTAGGTAGATTCACGGAAGTAAGAAATACTCCCTGCCTCTTGTTGGGAGAAGCAGCCTCACCTTGCCTAAGGAGTTACACACGGCGTTCACTAACTGCTGCTGCATAACAAACCAACCTAAGAGCAAATGGCTTACAGCAGTTACTTTTTGTTACTCCGTGATTTATCAGAGGCCACTATTATACTAAATCTCCTCCAGCAGCCTCTTCCCTACCTTTTCCATCCTGGCATTTTTTTCCTTTAGGGCATGTGTAATTATCCTGTTTCTTTCAGCAGTTAATTCATTTGAAGTGTCGTGACAAAACTAGGGTCAATGATTTGAGGGAAAAAGAAAAATATATTTGATTCTCACTTTCCGAGTTCAAAGACAGATGAATAAATTTCAGAATAGCTCCAAAAGTCAACTTGGGATAAGATGAAGAGAAGACACATTTTAGGAAAAGAAAAGGGAGCCAGATATTGAGGTCGGGCCACACCCCCAGAGTCTTCCCTGCACCTGGAGCCTCCTTTGAAGTGAAGGAAATTGCTCCACCACAAGGAGGCTGAAGGAGGCAGACAGATGTGAGCAAGGAATGTAAAACTAGCAAACATTCAGTGGATATCAAGGAGGAGATGAACTCGTGAGCCATAAACAGCGTAGGCTGACCAAAGATATCTCAAATTAACATTCTTGGCAGCTTATTACTTTTATTAGACCCTAAAGAATTTCACAACTTAGGCAACTCTAAAATTCTAAAACCTGTGACCTTAAGAGCAATTGCTCATTTTCCTGGGTACCTGTGATGGAACTCTTCACCTTCCAGCGCGGGTCCAAAGGAACCTGACACCCCTTTAAAAATCAGTCTAACAGGCCAGATTTGCTTTGCCTAGAAAGGTTAGTGTGGGTGTCACTTCACAAAAGGAAGTATGGACGAGAAGGGATAGAGGTAGAGATCCTAAAGGGATATCCATTTCCAGAAGGATCTTGGAGCCTTTCTGAGTGCTGTTTGTGAGATGAAACGATGTATCATGGGAGGGGAAGTCTTAGAAAAAGCCTCAGAGTTAGTAATTCTGGAAGTAAATCTGGAAGCCCCAGAGTCAGTAACTCTTTCCTGGAGAATTTGTAGGGACAGGGTTGCAAATGGAACAGCAAACTTTCCTGAAAAAGCATCTATAAGGAACTTAAGTCAACAAATAAAAAACAACCCCATTAAAAAGTGGGCAAACGACATGAACAGACACTTCTCAAAAGAAGACCTGCATGCAGCTAATAACCATGTGAAAAGAAGTTCAGTATCACTGATCATTAGAGAAATGCAAATCAAAACCATAATAAGATACCATCTCACACCAGTCAGAATGGCTATTATGAAAAAGTCAAAAAAATAACAGACACTGGCGAGGTTGTAGAAAAACAGGAATGCTTTTACACCCCATTGGTGGCAATGTAAATTAGTTCAACCATTGTGGAAGACAGTGTGGCGATTCTTCAAAGACCTAGAGACAAAAATACCATTCAACCCAGAAATCCCATTACTGGGTATATACCCAAAGGAGTATAAATTCTTCTCTTATAAAGACACGTATACCCATATGTTCAGTGCAGCACTATTCACAATAGCAAAGACATGGAATCAACCTAAATACCCATCAATGATAGACTGGATAAAGAAAATGTGGCACATACACACCATGGAATATAATGCAGCCATAAAAAGAATGAGATCATGTTCTTTGCGGGAATATGGATAGAGCTGGAGGCCATTATTCTTAGCAAAGTAACACAGGAACAGAAAACAAAATACTGCATTTTCTCACTTATAAGTGGGAGCTAAATGATGAGAACACATGAATACATAGAGGAGAACAATGCCCGCTGGGGCTTACTGGAAGGTGGGGGTGGAGGAGGGAGAGGATCAGGAAAAATAACAAATATGGATACTAGGCTTAATACCTGGGTGATGAAATAATCTGTACAACACACCCCCATGACACATGTTTACCTATGTAACAAACCTGCACATCCTACACAGGTACCCGTGAACATAAAAGTTTTTTTTTAAAAATCCTGGAAAGCAGGAAGTTACTTTGAAGCAGAGTCCCTCAAACTGGCCAGATGATTTCTTCATGTATGGAAGCACACATTTATGCATTTTCATAAGTGCATGTGTGGGATCAATTTAAACATATGTTCACGTGTGAAGTTATGCGTAGGTGGTCTTTTTATTCATTTTTCTTTTTTGGCCTCCTCTTCTCTTCTAGACATATAAGTTCTCAGCCTACCCACTTACCCAGAAAGCCCACATGAATAATCTAATATGTGTCTTTCCTATTTTTACTCATGGCTATGTAATCATAGGCAGACACACACATGCACATACATGCATAGGTGCTTTTTGATAATTGTTTTACAAAAATCGGACCATAGCATACACTTTTCACTGCAGTGCACTTTACTCACTCAACAATATCCTTTAGAATTCTTCCTGTCAACTAGCACAACTAATTTCTTCTTTTTTATTTTTTTGAAATGGGGTCTCACTCTGTTAACCAGGCTGGAGTGCAGTGACGCGACCACAGATCACTGCAGCTGCAAACTCCTGGACTCAGGCAATCCTCCCACCTCAGCCTTCTGAGTAGCTGGGACTACAGGCTAGCACTGTCATGCCCAATATAGCAAAACCCTATGTCCACACACACACAAAAAAAAATACAAAAATTAGCTGGTGTACCATCCCCAGCTAATTTTTGTATGTTTTTGTAGCGACGGGGTCTCGCTACAAAAACATACAAAAATTAGCTGGGGATGGTATGCCAGCTCCAAGCCAGTGTCAAACTCCCGGGCTCAAGGAGTCCTCCTGCCTCAGCCTCTCAAAGTGCTGGGCTTACAAGCGTTAATTTATTCTTAATGACTGTATTTTTCCATTATATGGATATGCTGTAATTTATTTAGCCATCCCCCTATTATAGAAAACACTTAGCTTCTATAATTTGCAAAAACAAAACAAAATAAAACAAGCAAGCAAAAACAACCTTGTGTATGAATCTTTATACTCTGGTGGCTTTGCTTCTATGAGACAGAGTCAGAGGAAGGGGATTGCTGGCCTGAAGAGTGTCTGTATTTTCAGTTGTAATAGATAGTGCCATACTGCTCCTGCAAGAGGCTACAGCATTTCCCATTCCACCTATGCTCTATGAAAGTTCTCCCGCCAGTCACAGTGGCTCATGCCTGTAATCCCAGTGCTTTGGGAGGCAGAGGCAGGTGGATCATGGTGTCAGGAGTTCAAGATCAGCTTGGCCAACATAGTGAAACCCTGTCTCTACTAAAAGTACAAAAAATTAGCCTGGCATGGTGGCAGTCAGCTGTAATCCCAGCTACTCAAGAGGCTGAGGCAGGAGAACAGCTTGAACTCGTGAGGCGGAAGTTGCAGTGAGCCGAGATTGCACCATTGCACTCCAGCATGAGCAACAAGAGCAAGCCTCCTGAAAGAAAGAAAGAAAAAGAGAGAGAGAGAGAGAAAGAGAGAGAGAGAGAGAGAGAGAGAGAGAGAGAGAATAGCAAGCCTCCCTCGAAAAAGAAAAGAAAGAAAAAGAGAGAAAGAACGAGAGAGAGAGGGAGGGAAGGAGGGAGGGAGGGAGGGAGGAAAGAAGGAAGGAAGGAAGGGAGGGAGGGAGGGATAATTCTCCCTTACATATAATCCTGCCAGCAATCCAGCAATAAGTGTTACAAATCTTTTAAATTTTAGACAATCTGGGTGATATAAAGTCATACTTTATTGTTTGTTCAATTTGTACTGCCCTCACTTTTGGTGAATTTGAGGAAATTTCCAAGTTTCTCGACCCTTTGGATATGCTTTTCTGTATATTACCCATTCATATCTTTTATCCATTATCCTATTGGTTCGTTCTTGTTTCTCTTGCCAAATCACAAGAAATCTTTGTATATTATGAAAATTATAACTAGTAGCTACATAATAAAGATTTCTTTAAATCTACCATGATCTATTCTATTTTTATATTATCTTTGCCTAGAAAGCTATAATGTTTTCAGTCAAATGCAGCTATCTTTTCTTTCAGAGCTTTTGGCTTCTCAGTTTTTATTGGGAGGGTTTTTCCTGTCCCAATTATATAA
>CAUYLG010069464.1:0-49452 GCA_963573385.1 Cacajao melanocephalus | reverse complement strand
GTAGCTTGATGGGGATAGCATTGAGTCTATAAATTACTTTGTCAGTATGGCCATTTTCATGATATTGTTTCCTCCTAACCCTGAGCATGGAATATTTTTCCATCTGTTTGTGTCCTCTCTTATTTCCTTGAGCAGTGGTTTGTAGTTCTCCTTGAAGATGTCCTTCACATTCTTTGTTAGTTGTATTCCTAGGTATTTTATTCTCTTTGTAGCAATTATGAATGGAATTTTGCTCATGATTTGGCTCTCTGTATGTTACTGGTGTATAGGAATGCTTGTGATTTCTGCACATTGATTTTGTATCCTGAGACTTTGCTGAAGTTGCTTATCAGCTTAAGGAGATTTTGGGCTGAGATGATGGGGTCTTCTAAACATACAATCCTGTCATCTGCAAACAGATACAATGTGACTTCCTCTTTTCCTAATTGAATACCCTTTATTTCTTTTTCTTGACTCATTGTTCTGGCTAGGACTTCCAATACTAAATTAAATAGGAATGGTGAGAGAGGGCATCCAGTGCCAGTGCCAGTTTTCAAAAGGAATGCTTATATGTTAATAAATTATGCAGTAATTGTTCAGGAGTAGTACCAGGAAATTGAATCTTACTCTTAAACCACACACAGAAAATAATTCCAGATGAATTTAAAAATTTGAATATAATACAGAAGTAAAACTGATAGAGGCAGGAGGCAGAGAAACTCTAGGCAGATAGGGACAGGTTCTTGGTGAAGCCTCAGCTTCAAGCTGAAAAGCCTGAAACCCGCAGCCCAAAGTGAGAACTTTTATACCTGTTTGCCCACTCCCTCCTGATTGGTTCTTTCTGAATAGTGTATTTTTACTAATCGAAGATTATCTTTTCCAAAACTACCTACAGCCTGCCTGTCCACTGCATTCTGTGCCTATAAACACCCTAGACTCAGCAGGTATAGGGGAGAAGAAACTGGACATTGGGGAGAGGTGACTTGACTTCAGAGATGACGCCAGACTGGAGAGAGGCTACTTGACTTTCAAGGAGAGAGACAGAGAGGCACCTTGACTTTAGGGTACAGTGACATGCCTTTCCTATCCTCTTTCTAGCTACTCTCTTTGCTAAGAGCCACTTTCATTGCTCAATAGAATTTTCCACATTCACTATCCCTCAATTCATCTGCATGACCTCATTCTTTTTGGGTACTGGACAAGAATTTGGGACCCACTAAGTGCAAGTACCTAAAAAGGCTATTACATTGACCTTTTGGCCTCAATGGCAGGGAACACTCATGCCATGTAATGAGGCAAAGGACCCACTGAGCTGATAATCCATGTCTGCCATGGACAGCAGTGCTAACAGACCACTGTAATGTACCCTCTGGGGCCTTAGGGTCACAGGCACTCCCAGCTGGACACTGCTGCATGTCCTTTGAAGAGTTTGCTCCTGCCAATGCCAAAGTGGCTGGCTGGTTCCTGCATTCATTTGCCTACACACTCCTTCCTGCAAGGGCTGGGGTGCAGTAGGCCTAAGTAAATGGAGTTTGCTTCTGCCAGCACTGAAGTGACTGGCTGGTTCCCACACTTTCTCACTTATGCACACCCCCCTGCAAGGAGTTGAGCCTAGCAGGCAAAATAAATGAGGCACCCCTGTCATGAGTCCTGCAGAGAGGTCAAGAAAATATCCTGAATCAAAACTTTAGAAAGAAGCACTGAGTATTATTTTTATGCAAGATTTATTTTCCTGTTAACAAAAAGAAAAAAAAAAAGAAAGAAAAAAAACAAATACCATGAAAGCAAACAAATTATTAATATAGTGACAAACTTTAAATATTTTTATATAAAATAAGTCTATATTAACAATATAAAAATAAAAAATAGAATAGAAATAGATATGTTGAATATTTTGTCTATTTATATTCAATACAAACACAAAGGGCACTAACAAAACACTGAAGATGAAAACTTTTTAAAAATTACTTTAGATTCAGAGGTCCATGTGCAGGTATGTTACAAGGATATATTATATAATGGTAAGGTTTGGACTTCTAGAAACTAACAAATATACAACGTTTTGGGTACCCATTATCCAAATAATGAATATTGTACTTGATAAGTAATTTTCCAATCTTCAATCCCTCTTGTAACAGTGCTGTTTTGAAGTCCCCAATGTCTGTTATTTCCATGTTTATGTCCATGTGTTTCTACTGTTTAGCTCCCACTTATAAGTGAGAACATATAGTTTATATTCTGCTTTTGAGTTATTTCTTTTAGGATAATGGCCTCCAGCGACATCTATGTTGCTGCAAAAGGCATGATTTTATTCTTTTTTATGGCTCCATAGTATCCTGTAGTGTCTACATACCACATTTTTAATCCAATCATCTATTGGTGGACATTTAGATTTATTCCATGACTTTGCTATTGTGAATTGTACTATGATAAACATGTAAGTGAAGTGCAGGTGTCTTTTTGAAAAAAAAATATGTATTTCTTTTTCTTTTGGTTGATAGTACTGGAATTTTTAAGTTAAATGGTAATTCAATTTATAGTCCTTTGTGAAATATGCATACTGTTTTCCAAATAAGTTGTACCTATTTACATTCCCACCAACAGTGTTTCTTCACATCCATGCCAACATCTGTTTTTCTTTTTTTTTTCTTTTAATATTAATAACAATTGCTGACTGGCATAGAATGATACCTCTTTGTGACTTTAATTTGCATTTCTCTGATTAGTGATGATGAGCAGATTTTTTATACATTTGTTGGTCACTTGTATGTCTTCTTTTATAAATGTCTGTTTGTGTCCTTTGCCCACTAATTAATGAGGTTGTCTTTTTCTTACAGTTTGAGTTTCTTGTAGATTCTGAAAACTTCTTTAGAGAAATAAAGCACATTAGTTGGCAATTTTATATATGAGTGTATGTATATATAACACACATATATAATTATATAAATATATTTTATATGCAAATTCATAATTGTATATAATTAGTATATAATCTTTCCAAGAAATGCATAAACATGGTGAACCTTATATATAATTATAGAATTTCTGTCGGTGTTTCTTACATTTTCACACTATTTTATTTTCACTGTACTGTTAAGTCTGAATTATAAATTACAGAGGAATTACTCAGTTTAACTTATATTACACTGACTCCAGTTTCTCAATGATATAATTATTCTTCTCCATTTCCATGGCCATTTTTAACTTGACAATAGTCATCTTTATCTACGTGGATGATTCCTGTACTTAGAATATATCTGTTCTAATTTCATACAGGCACTCTTGTTGAGAACTAAAATTAGATTTTTTCTACTTTTTTTCTTTCATTTAAAAAATATCTCTGTTGACAGTTATTTCAACTGTAATATCTTTTCATTTGTGATTTTTATTTATTGCTTTATATTTTTAGAAGCACATCTATGTTTTTCTGATATTGGAAGGGAAAATGGATTCTCTCAGATATTCTGTAAGTCTCCAAATATTTAAAATCCAGTTGAGAAGAAAACACATACTTTTAGATTTATTATGGTTTGTATTTTCAAATACAGAAATCCATCTACATACTAGGAAGACAGGCAAGGCTTGAGGCAATCATGCAGCAGCAATTATTATAGCTACCTCTACCAATAATCCCAATGCCAAATATGTTGCTAACTAATGCTACTATTAGTGTTTCCACAGAAACAGTAAAATTATCAAGTATTAAGAATTGACTATTCAAAGAAATTCTTCTTAGCACCCTTTAATCATATATATTTTAATTCTCCTAACCCAGTGTTTTTCAACACAGCCTGCACATTAGAATCTTACAGGAAGCTTTCAGAATACTAGTGCTTGTGACCCTTATTAGACAAATAAACTCTGGGAGTAGCATTTTAGAAAATAATGTCTAATGATTCTGCTACATAACTATGATTACTATCACTTTGAAAAAATGTGCTATTATCCCCATCTTATGCTTCAGATCCTAAGGTCAAAGGAGAATCCTTAAGAGCATAAATAATTGGTCCAGGATTATGTCATTCATAGGCAAGGGATCAGCTCTCACTCCCCCTTGATTGACTCTGTGGGTTGGACTCTAAACCACTAAGCCGTGTTACTTCATTTAGTTTGCAGCAAAGATGATTTATTAACCTTCACATTCGTTATCTGATGTGATCATCAGGGTAGTTATTTAGGTGTGGGTACCAAATTGAGTTTTACACTCTTACCTTTGCTATAAAATCAGAATGGAGAGGTCTTTGACTCCTGAACTTTCCAGCTCTCTGTTCCTATCAGATCTTCCTGGACTCAGTTCTCACCCTTCCACATTATGTGGGTATAAGTAATATTGAAAGTAAAATCATTACTTAATATATGCAGTAAAAGCTGAATTACAGTCTTCACTTACGTAAGGAGGATCTAATCTGACCAGGTATTATTTCATTAAACAAAAACAACTCCTGTTGGGAAAAGCAGCAAAGGAGAAAGGACTTACAGACTGCCTATATAAATTGGTTATGAGTAACATAAACAAGAAACAACAAACTGCGGAAGACTACAGGAGGCCTCTGAGGAGGAAGGCCTCTCCATGCCTCACGTTTCGGTGCAAGGTGACTTACGCTCTGTTACCATAAACATTGTGCTCAAGGACATAAAACCCTTTGTAGGACTATAATGTAGCCAGACTGGTAGGCTCATTGTAAGGTTTGTGTTCCATCAGCTATACATAGATAATAAGCTAAAGATAAACACGTTCTTGTTTTGTGAAACTCCCAAATGGCCACTGTTATCAATCCTTTGGATGACACACCAGTTCCGGCTCACTGATTCACTCCACCATCACCCTACCCCTACCCTATAGATCAAAGTGATTGTAACCAATAAATATTGTGGATAATCAGAGCTCAGGGACTTCACTGTCACCTCCAGTAATGAGTGATGGCCCCCGGTCTCACTTTCTCTCTTAATCTTTTTGTCATTCCTTTGTCGCCACCGGACACAGGGTACCCACGGGTGATGTAGGGCTGGTTCCCTACAATGTATTTTTTAGTTTTAGTGCAAACCAAATCATAGAAATTTTGTTCATCTCTGAGACAAATTAAGTAATGTAGACAAATTTAAAATAGTACAGACATCTAAGACACCTAGGCCTATTATAGATTGAACTTTAGTATCAGTTTATGTTCCGCGGGCTGGATCTTGATCAGATATACGGTGTTTTTAAATACTGAAAATAGGGAGCCTTAACTGTTACCTGACAGCTAAAAGTCTTAATTGGACTAGAACTGCTTTCAGGAAATGGCATTATCTATCTGTAATTTATTTCCTTTTCTTTGCTTACATAAAGAAAATGTATTTCTCTAAATGTCTTCTTCTTAATTTGCTGTAAGGGGATAAGGTATAAGGGTTAAGATGGGGTGAGAACAAAGGGAGAAAAAGCAAAATGTGTTTACTGGTAAACCGATTCCAGTGAGATGAGATGTCTTCAGCTAGTGAAACCTCAAAGAAAAAAAAAAAAGCCACAAAAAGAAACAAAACAAATCACTCAAATCTTCTAAAAAGAAAATCTGACTTCATTCCTGAGTCAGTATGCAGTCAGGAAGTTTGAAATCAGAAAATGAGTGAGAGAGTGTCCAGGGGATTGCTGTCAAAATATGAACATGTTCATAAGAATACAGCAAACAAAAGGCCTAGATCATAGTTTTATTTTTCCTAAGCATCTAATGGAATTTTAAAAGAGAATGATGGTTGTCTCCATCTCAGTAACAAGCAAAAAACTAAAAGTTTAAACTGCAACAGAAAGAATTTGTGTTAGTCATAACAATTATTTTTTTCTGACTTGGATTATAAACCACTGGAAAAATTAAGCAAGGGTAAGTTTTGAAATTTCTCGTTGTTGGCTGGAAACAAATATTATAATGCATCACTTTGGTTATAAGAGGTAGGACTAGTAAATTTTTGAGATTTGTAATCTGTAATTATAGCTGTATCTATATAAATTAATTTTATAGTGGTTCATAAATCTCAAGACCAAGATTTAGAAAGTAATTATTTGTTTTACTGCACTAACTGGTTACAAATAATTTTTAAAGTCTGTTTTATTTTACTTTCCTGTCACATTTCTGGATAAAGTACCTGGAAAGTATAGGAGATGGAATATGGAAGAAAATATATGTGTTCCGGTAAGACTTTTAATGTGTTCCACATTGGCACATGCCTTTAGAGAATAATATAAATTATTTTTATCTTAACACACAAAAGGAGAAAGGCTTAACTTGCAGAAAAAAGAATATGCGTTAGACATGAAAAAGTCTTTATTTCCTCCACTGCTACCTAAATATAAACCTATTATTATAACGTATTCCCTCCCACAGTGATTCTCACTTTATTTTCTATACACCCTAGAGAAAAAAATAAAAATAATTTAAATCATTGAAAACATAAAGTATACATGAAATGAGCTACAAAAATGTACCAAACAAGTCAGGATTTCACTGACTTTTCGTGAAAATAAGAATTAAAAACTTAAGCAAATATATGTACCAACTTTAGAAAAGATTCACTAGCTTATACGATGTCTCCACAATGATTTTAAACAGTAGTCTGAACTGACATAAAAGGATTGACAAAATAGAATGGGATGTTGGAAAACTTTTTGAGGGATAGTTATTTTTTCTCTCATTTAGTATATATAGCCATCAGAGGTGAAAATGAGAAACAAAGATATAGAAAATAAATTTCTCAGTCATCTACTTACCACAAGCCTAAAGGAAAGTAAGTGGTTTATGTGATAGAACTAACATTGTAAGTCGTTTCTAATACCTGTGCTGATGGAAACCACACACAGCTCATGATAGTCCTTATTAGAAGGGTTTACATTGAACTGAAAGGCCAAAAATTACAAAATGGAAAAAAAGCACTAGGAGATTCATTATTCACAGTTCCTTTAGACATTTATAGCACAGAGTTGGAAAACTCAAGATTGGAAACAAATGAAAAGTTGATGAAAAAGAAAAGATGGAGCGCTTTTTAAGAAATTACCCTATTCTGTCTCAGAGGCAAATAAATAAGCTAAGGATATACAGGATAGAACAAAAATTGTGTACTGCCTGTTATGGACTTTATTCAAAAGTTAGTTCTAATTTTTAATACAGTGAGTATCTTGAAGGAGAGTTGGAAAGTAAGCCTGTAATGGATGTGAGCATGCTATGTCCTGTTTATACAGCTAAAAGAACAATTTTGCTCTAAATTTGGAATCATTTTTATGGTATTCAGTGAATCTTTATACATAATATATGAGAAAATATAAAATACAAATGGGAGTTACAGGAAGGTCATCTTAAAAAGAAAGAATAGGCCAGGCATATTGGCTCACACCTGTAATCCCAACATTTTGGGAGGCTGAAGTAGGCAGATCAAGAGATCAAAAGATTGAGATCATCCTGGCCGACATGGTGAAACCCAATCTCTACTAAAAATACAAAAATTAGCTGGGCGTGGTGTCGTGCACCTGTAGTCCCAGCTACTCCGGAGGCTGAGGCAGGAGAATTGCTTGAACCAGGGAGGCAGAGGTTGCAGTGAGCCGAGGTCGCGCCCCTGCACTCCAGCCTGGCGACAGAGCAAGATCATGTCCGAAAGAAAGAAAGAAAGAAAGAGAGAGAGGGAAGGAAGGAAGGGAGGGAGGGAGGGAGGGGAAGAAAGAGAGACTTAACACTTTTCTTGCAAGTTGACATCACTGTACTAACAGTTCAATTTCAAGTTACTTTATCTTGCCCTTGGATGAGCTATTCAGCAGAAAGTTGAGAAAAATATACTCCCTGTTACAATGTGGAAAAATTATATTTTTTTCTGTCCAGTGAAAAGCTCATTATAATATTTACTTCACTATTGAAAGTAAGTTAAAGCACTCTGAGTTATTAAAGTAACATGAGATTGAAACATAAGTGTAAAAGTGGGGTTTTGTACTAGTGTATAGCTCTCACCTTAACAGCAGCTCTAGTTCTTGTTTCCCTCCTTTGTGTTCACAACTGCTTATCTTCTTTGGGTTTCATATACATAAAACAGTGTTTACAGCACTCAAGTGGGTGTATCTTTTCAATATGATTACTCATCCAGTATTCATGGCTTCATCTTAAATTTATTTAGCATTTACTGAACACTATAGGAAAAGGCACTCTCTTGGCTTTCATTACAGATTTACAAAGTGATGAAATTTGAAACCCTATTCTAAACAAGTTTAGAAGCAACCATAATTAAAGTCTTCCTATGGTAGCCACTGTTAAGAATATATATATAGATTGTTATTTTTCTATGGAGAAGGCAGCCATTAATTCTGACTGTGAAGGTTCTAAGAAGGCTGAAGAGCTAGTGTTGCAGCCAATTCGCAAAAAAATGAATTGAAGGTTTATAAAGAAAAACTAGAGGAATATAAAAGAAATCTTATGAGCAAACATTTAAAGGTATAAAAATTCATAGAATATTTTAATTTATTCTCTTCAAGAAATATTTACTTGCTTGATCCTGTGCATGAGGAAGAGTTCGAAGTCTGAAATTTATACCACAATATGAATTTGGACTGACATTCAGTCTGGACACACTGATATAGCCATTCTGGGCATTAAAATATTGAAATGCTGTGACTCCACTTGGTATATAATCATAACCTTTAGTCCTTCAAATATGCCCCTTTACTGTGTCCACTCTGGAAGCTTCCTCAGGTTTCACTATCTCTTCGGGATCTAATAATGAAAACAAAACCTGCCTGGTACAGCAAGCACCTCAAGGAACCCTATTCAGACAAAGTTTTCTAGTGTTCATATTTGTCAGTCAGTGAACTTAGCATAATGGTTCTGATGTATTTTTAATTTAGTCCCCTGAGTACATAAATTAGATTAGAAAATATAAATAAAAAGAAAGATTTAGAACATACTGTGAAGAACCTTGACGATGAGGCTCAAGACTCTGGGAGGCTTTAATATATATGTTTTTTATGAGAAGTGGGTGGCATGATTAAATGCTTTAATTTAAAAAATAACTCAAGTGCTAAGGTGGTATATGAACTTGATATGAAAGGACCAAGATAGGATAGAACAGCAAAGAAGGAAAAATGTTACATAATGAATTCCTGTTGTCTATTCCTTTACTCAGAGGTCCATGTCTAGAATTCAGAATTTTGACAGATGAAATTCCAGTTGAAGCCCATTTTTGATAAAGACTTCTACCATTTTCAATAATTACCACTCCTTCAAGAGTTACTTCTTTTTACAGTTCAGAAACTAGAGTAGACTAAGTTAAGACAGTATCAATTTCATTTAATTGTTTCACTTCCTATTACTCTACCCTCTATTGCCCACAATTAAGTCACATTGCTTGAAATTATAATTCACTTTGTGATTATGCTTTCACAGATGCAGTTCTTCCTCCTTTTAACAGTCCATCTGGGAATTATTTGACTATCCTCAGCAGCTACCTGCAAATATTAGAGCAGTGATCAGCATTGCTTTAAGCTGGTGGATTGACAAGACTTTGGGGAATAACTCCTGCCTAATCTATTTCATACTTATTATGGCCTCCAGGTTAGGCTGCTTAATTTAAAAAACCGACTTTGCCATCTGTGAGATGAACAAATCTCAGAGTGATGTTATGTTGACATTTTGAAAGCAAAGTACACATTATGATAGAGAGGGCTGCCAGGGAAATTTTGCCTAGCCAGCTGGCTTCCCAGATCCTTCATAGAATGGTATTTTCATTGAATTTAAGTAGGTCCGTAGTCTGAAACTCCACCTTGCAGGTCTAGGAGCAGAATTTTTATCAGTATACCCAGATATCAAATACTAAGCTGAATGTTTCTTGGCGATCATGGCAGTAGCCTCCTGAATGATAGTCTTGAGAAGCATTTTGAATAACCCAGTGGTTTTTCATACTATATTCTAGAAAGCTCTAGAATTTAACTGTTCAATATGACAGCCTTTAGCTATATATTAAATATCCAACAATTTAAATATGGCTAGCAACTAAGGAACAAAATTTTTAATTTTAATTTTAGATTTGTCATCTTAAATTCGAATTTTAATGTTGCATAACTTAAATCAAAAATTAAAAAACAATATTTAACATAGTTACTGAAAAACGTATATTTAGACAACAGCATAAATATGTTGATTAGAACAACTAAACTCTAATTTTCCTGAAATCTTGATACAGATCATATGTTTCCATGGAAAATTTAGCATCTGAATTGAAATATGCATTAAATATAAAATGCATACTAAATGTTAAGAGATACTAAAAGAAAAATAGTTTTTCATTAATAACATTTATGTTTAAAATATATAAATTATTTTAAAATATAAAATTAATTTTACCTCAACTTTTTACTTTTTAAAATGTGGCTCAGATTATGTTTATCAGACTGAGCTGGTCTGGAATATGGGAGTTTTCTTATTTAGATTATTTCTTCACTCAGGTAATAAGCATAGTACCTGACAGGTAGTTTTTTGATCCTCATCTTCCTCCCATCCTCCACCCTCAAGTAGTCCATGGTGTTAATTGTTGCCTTCTTTGTGTCCACATATACTTAATGTTTAACTCCCATGTATAAGTGAGAACATTTGCAATATTTTGTTTCCTGTTCATGCATTAGGATAATGGCCTTCCACTCCATCCATGTTGCTGCAAATAACATGATTTTATTCTATTTTATGGCTGCATAGTATTCCATGTTGTATGTTTACCACAAGTTTTACATCCAGTCTACTGTTAATGAGCATTTAGGTTGATTCCATGTCTTCGCTATTATGAATAGTGATGCCATGAACATGTGTGCATATGTTTTTATGGTAGGACAATTTCTATTTCTTTCAGTATATACCCAATATTTGGATTACTGGGTCTAATGGTAATTCTGCTTTAAGTTCTTTGAGAAATTGCCAAATTGCTGTATGTAACATTTGATGTAGTTGTAGATTCCAGAGGTTTTAAGAATCTTGTGGGGTTTTTTTTTATATTTCTTTTTTAGATTTGGGGGTATATGTATTTATTTGTTACATGAATATTACTTGTGTGATAGTGAGGGTTGGGCTTATAGTGTACTCGTCAGAATGGGAGAAAATATTTGCAAATTATGTTTCTGTCAAAAGAGTAATATCTGGAATATACAGGGAACTCAACTCAAGAAGAAAAATTCAAATAACCCCATTAAAAACTGGATGAAGGACATGAACAGACATTTCTCAAAAGCAGCTAACAGACACATTTAAAATGATCAACATAATGAATCATCAGTGAAATGCAAATTAAAACTACACTGAGATGTCATCTTATTAAATACATCAGTCAGAATGGCTTTTATTAAAAAGGCAAAAAAACCCAACAGATGTTAACATAGATGTGGGGAAAAGAGAATGTTCATACACTATTGGTGGGAATGTAAATTATTACCATCTCTATGGAAAACAGTATACCTCAAAGAACTAAAAACTGAACTACAATTTGACCCAGCAATTCCACTACTGGGTGACTACTCAAAGGAAAATAAATCATTATAAAAAAGACACCTGCATTTTTATGTTTATCATAGCACTACTTACAATAGCCAAGTCATTGAAAAAACCTAAGCATGTTTGTTTTTGTCTTCCCTGATGCCTTTATGCTTCCCTAAGTACTCCTTCTTAGATAGAGTCAATGTCTTACAGCTCTTTCAGCTATAATTCACTGTTAATAATTGATTCCCATGGTGGATGTGGTGAGATATGGGGGAGAGAGACCATGCTGTAAATGTAAGATTATATGTCAGTGTTTAAATGAATCTGTTTCTCTGAACTGTGACCTTCTCAACTATTTGTTAGGTTTCCCACTCCTAAAGGTGATACAGGAAGACTAGAGGGTTCTGGAAACAAAGAAATTCCTTTATCTCAGGTGGGATGAGGCTCTAATAAAATCTCCCTACCCTTCTTTCCCAGAGTAAAATTTTGTAAAAATTTGTGGTGGAATGATCTGTGGTATATTTCACAACGGCTATTCTTCCTTTCTCCCTTCCAGTACCATAAGGAGAGTTTTCTTGGTTCTTCATGATAATGAACCTGATAGGGTTCTTGGAAATAAAACTAACCAAAGAACTGGGAACCCCCCTTGAATAGTAATCTGCAGGAGTTTCTCATTCTAATGCTAGTCTGCAGTCAGTCTCCAGATGTTATTGAAAATAACTAACTAACTCTGGAAACTAAATGTTATCTTACTCATACTCTTCTAGCTATAGCCATTAGCAATTGTAGCGCCTAAATGACATTTTCAAAACAAATTTTTTTTGCAGTAACTCAGTCTATTATTGCTACATTTTTTCCTCCTAGAAACTGAAAAATTTTCAAATAGCACTTGAATATGTGGAGTTATTTATTGAAAGATGTGTTCAAGATATTAATTTATTTTATGTTATTATAATAAAATAATATATAACACAAAATCTCAGTAATAATTATCTTAAATGTCCTTTTAAACTTATATTTATGAGCTAGAATAAACTTCCTGTAATCTCTGAGTCAAGTATAGGTAATGAATAATTTAAATGTAGGGGTTTTTATGTTACATCTTAGCATAAAATACAACCTATCAAATCTTACCTAGCCTGGTTCTGTCACCCAGGCTGGAGTTCAGTGTCTCCATCTTGGCTCACTGCAACCTCCACCTCCTCGGTTCAAGCAATTCTCCTGCCTCAGCTTCCCGAGTAGCTTGGATTATAGGCATTTGCCATTATGCCCGGCTAATATTTGTATTTTTTTAGTACAGACAGGGTTTCACCATGTTGGCCAGGCTGGTCTCAAACTCCTGACCTAGTGACCCACCTGCCTCAGCCTGGAAAGTGCTGGGATTACAGGTCTGAGCCACCGCACACAGTCCTGAATTGTAATTCTTATTAGCTGTTGTTGGAAAAAGAGCTTTTTAAGATTTGTGTCAGCAATTTTCTTTTATTACTATAAGGATTACAACATATAGGACTTTCAAAGATAAATTCACAGTCACTACACAATTATAAACTACCAACTGTATGCCAAGCCCTGTTTTACATCCTAGATATAACATGCTGTAAAAAGGAATAAAGCAAGGTAGAGGGACTAAAACTAAATGGGGCTGCTACATTAGATGCAGTTATCATGGGACATCTTCCTTTCAAATAGAGACCAGAAAGTGTGCGCAAATGTCTTGATGCAGGAGTGCGCTTAACATATTTAAAGATTAGCAAGGAGGCAAAAGTGGCTGGATCAGAGTTGGCAAAGAGAGAGTGGTTGAAGATTACCTAAGAAAGGTAGTAGGGAAAAGTGCCAAGCTTTATAAAGCCATAATATGGAGTTTTCATTTTACTCTGAATCAGGAAGAGAAGTCTTTTAAGAATTTTACTCTAGAAAGATAACATGGTTTGCCTTGAGATTTTAAGGAATTGTTCCTTTGGCTGCTTGTGGAAAGAACTATAGAACAAGGGTAGGTGCAGCAAGATCAAGTAGGAAGCAATAGGAATGGTCCAGGAGGGACATAATTGTAGCTTAGACTAAGCTGCTGGAAGTAGAGGTGATAAGTGCTGGATTCTGAATATATGTTGAAATAGAGCACATATGATTTATTTAAAGATGGCTCCGAGAATTTTTACCTGTGTAACTATAAAAATTGACTTGACATTTAGTAAGATACAAGAGATTGGGGCAAAGACTAGGACTTTGAATGAGGAGGGTTATGCACAGTCTGGGGATGAAACATGGAAAATACCCAAACACTACCTGTCTCATAGAAAGTATAAAATAATTATCAGCAATTGTTTTCCCACCAGACATGTTATTTCCATTCTTGTGTAACTTTAACTTTGCTCTTGCTCCTTGCCATATCAAATTCTTCCTTTTTGTAAAAAGTCAATTTTAAATTCATTTCTAATCTTACCCAAGTAAAGTTGTTTTCTTTCCGTGAAAATCTTAAATGTACGTAACCTGCACAGATTTTTCTCACGTGATTCTATGTTGCTTATGTTTTATTCGCATTCAAGGTATTATAACATTGTGAATGTGCATGGTGAGTGTAGAAAGGCATATCTCATGCCTCTAAAACTTTTGGATGATTGGTATCAGGCATAACAACAATTAAAGCCCAAAGCAGAACAAGGGAGCCATCATCATTTTCATAACAGAATTTATTTCCATTTGGGAACACTTACAGACGTTTAAATGTCAGGTGTGGTGAGAGCTATGGATTCAAATATCCACTAAACAAGTACTTTAAGGTAAGATGGAAAAACGATGATTCTCTCTGTAGGGGTATTTGTTAAATATTTCTCATATACATACATTTATATACGTAATTCTTATATGTTGTGAATTTATTGCCTCTTCCAGTGTAGATGTTCTCTGGTTAACACTCATATATGTGATTCAAGATGATCATACCGTTGCCCACTCTCACACTTACACCCATAGCTGCAGGCCCCTGGACAGACAGCCAGTTCATTTGCTGCTATTATAACTACTCTTGGAACCAGCTATTTCAGGTGTAGAGACTGGGCCTTGCATGCAAGTGTCTTCCTGGCCAAGAATAAGAAAGGAAGTATTAGAAAGAATGAAATAGGGAAGGAGGGAAAGCTAACTCAAGGTACATCATTGAGCTAGTTAACTTCTGTCATTTTCCTAGTTTGTAAAATTAAAATTCTGTTTCTGTTACATGCATTTCAGTGAGACAGCTGTCTCCTAAAGCTCATTTCCTACTGTTTTACTGATTATCAGGATGGCTAGTGAATAAGTGGATTAAGGTTTTAAAAGTATAATTATCATAGCTGACTTAGTGTTCTGTGTGTCATTAAAGTTTCTTTTAGCAGGAATGGTCTATGTCAGCACCTTGGAATAGAACTCATTTCATTTACTTTTAAGAGGATATGTAATTGGCTGCATAGGTTGGTGATTTTAGAAGGAATTGGAGATCCATGAGTTTACTTTCCCAAAGAGTTTCCCCATATTTTCAAGCCCTAAATTCTATCACTGAGATTCTTTTTTTGTGTGTGGCCTAAGTCTTTTATCCTCTATTACAATGTAAATAATATATTCTTTATACCTTAATGAATTTGTGCTAATTAGGTACTCCATTGAAATCAAGATTTAATGTTGACAAAAAAGGATGAGGGTGTGCATGAGATGACCTGTTATCATAAGCTATGGGTTGTACATTGATTATGGAAAATGTCTGCTGATGTTTTAACGTTTCCTAGAACTCCCATTAAAGAAAGGGAATACTTACTTCAGCTCTTGAGAAACTAGAACAAATGGCTCTTACAAGGGAAGAGAAAAATGAAAAAAAAAAAACCTTCTGATGTGGTTCAGTAATTAACCTAAAAAAAGAGTGGCTTAAAGAGAAAAATCTAATTCTTAGTTTCCTGACTTATCCTACCAAAAGAATTTGTTGTTTTATTGAGCACCAGATTTAAACACAAGGCAGGTTTGGAACAAGCAGAAGCAACAATGTTACACATTTGCCAGCAGGAAACCATGTATCACAAGTTCCTTTTTCGATTGGCTAAAATATCTTTCAGAACCAAATCAAATACACTCTAAAGAAAGAAAGTCTATTCTTGTTTACAATTCTTTAAAAGAGCTTCATAGATGTTTTTGTTGTCGTTGTTTGTTTGTTTGTTTTTTGGACAGAGTCTCACTCTGTCGCCCAGGCTTGAGTGCATTGGTGCGATCTTGGCTCATTGCAATCTCTGCCTCCTGGGTTCAAGTTATTCTCCTGCCTCAGCCTCCTAAGTAGCTGGGATTACAGGTATGCACCACCATGTCCAGCTAATTTTCATATTTATAGTAGAGACAGGGTTTCACCATGTTGGCCAGGCTGGTCTTGGACTCTGGCCTCAGGTGATTCACCCGCCTCAGCCTCCCAAAGTGCTGTAATTAGGTTTTTAAATTGTATCTTTTCAGTACACTCAAAGCCTCTTAAGGCAGGGCGTACATTTTATATTCCTAAATCTTGAGAGATAGTGCTAAGCCTGGTACATATTATACACTCAATAAATATTGATTGAAAAAATAAATCAATGAATAAACGAAAGTAAAAGAAGAATGGGTAAATTGTTTGTTTTAAGATAGAATAGCACAGAATAATTGTGAATTGTTTAAAGCTACACAATGATTGACTGGAAGAAGAAAAACATTGATTATTGTTTGAGTAGTAAACCAGAATGCCTGTGCATTTTATGAAGTTCTGCAAAAGCCTTTGAAATGAGGTTATTTAACACTGTCCCAGAATTCCTGGTTTCTACTCTGTAAAATTGGCAACATTTTACCTATAATAGAGGATTGTTATTAAAACAAATAAAATGGTAATGTTAAAGCTCTTAATGTATTATGTGATTTGCAGTAAGTGCATAAAAACATTTATATTAAAAACATTTATTTTAACATTAGGTTTTACAGTTAAGTCTTAATCTCAAGTTGATTTTTGTATGCGGTGGAACGAAGGGGCCCAGTTTCAATCTTCTGCATATGGCTGCTCAGTTATCCCAGGAGCATTTATTGGATGGGAAGTCCTTTTTCCATTGCTTGTTTTTATTGTCTTTGTTGATGCTCAGACGGTTGTAGGTGTGCAGTTTTATTGTTGGGTTCTCTAGCCTTTTCCATTGGTCTATGTTTCTGCTTTTGTACCAGTACTATGATGTTTTCTTTACTGTAGCCTTGTAGTATAGTATAATTTGAAGTTGGGTAGTGTGTCTGGGTTTTTTTTTTTTTTCAGTTTGAATTTGGATTCTTTATTAGGCTCAAAGTAAGTGCCATACAGGGTGTTTATTCACAGGCTTGAATGAGAATTGAAGAAATTCTGACAAATTAAATACCCATCTGTGATTAAGTAAGTCTGGCAAAATACAGGTCATTGAAACAGACATTTTAATTTGAGTTTTATAAAACTATACAGTTCTTCCAAGTGATCATAAACCAATTTCTCATTATAGGTACTTTAAAGCAACATTTAAAAACTCATACAATTATACTTTAAGATTACAGAGTTTAATATAAAGTTACATTTCTACAGCTAGCATGATAACAGATGAGTTAATGGGACTCAGACTGCATCCAGGGGAATGTTTATTGGGCAATCCCCCTACCTTTATTATTTTTGCTTAAGATTGCTTTGGTTATTCAAGCTCTTTTTTGGTTCCATATAAATTTTAGAATTTTTTTTCTAATTCTTTGAAAAATGTCATTGGTAGTTTGCTAGGGATAGCATTGAATCTGTAAATTGCTTTGGGCAGTATTGCCATTTTATTGATGTTGATTGTTCCTATCCATGACCATGGAATGTTTTTTCATATGTTTGTTATCTCTGATGTTTTTCAGTAGTGTTTTGAAATTTTTGTTGCAGAAGTCTTTTACCACCCTAGCTAGTTGCATTCTTAGGTATTTTATATTCTGTGTGTGTGACTATTGTGAATGGGACTGTGTTCTTGATTTGGCTGTCAGCTTGGATATTATTGATATACAGAAAAGCTGTTTACTTTTTGTACATTAAAAACCCTACAAGATAACATAGGAAATACCATTCTGGACATAAGGTGGGACAAAGATTTTATGAGGATGAAGCCAAAAGCAATTGCAATGAAAACACAATTTGATAAGTGGGATCTAGCTAAACTAAAGAGTTTCTGCACTGCAAAAGAAACTATCATCAGCAGAGTAAACAGACAACCTACAGACAGGGAGAAAATATTTGCAATTTATGCATCCAACAAAGGTTTAACATCCGGAATCTATAAGGAACTTAAACAAATCAACAAACAAAAATCAAACAACTTCATTAAAATGTGAGCAAAAGGCATGAACAGACACTTCTCAAAAGAAGACATACACTTAACCAAGAAGCATATGAAAAAATACTCGATAACACTAATTATTAGAAAAACGTAAGTAAAAACTACAATGAAATATCATCTCACACAAATTAGAATGACTGTTATTAAAATGTCAAAATATAATAGGTGCTGGTGAAGTTTTGGGGAAAAGAGAATGCTTACACTTATAGTGGAAATATACACTAATTCAGCCACTATGGAAAGAAGTTCAGAGATTTCTTAAAGACCTAAAAACATAGCTACCATTTGTCCCAGAACTCCAATTATTGGGTATATACCAAAGGAATATAAATCATTATACCATAAAGACATATGCACACATGTGTTCATCACAGCAGTCTTGACAGTAGCACAGAAATGGAATCAACCTAATACCTAATGCCCATCAACAATAGACTGGATAAAGAAAATCTGACAGATATCCACCATGGAATACTAAGCATCGCTAAAAAGAATAGAATCATGTCATTTGAAGCAAAATGGATGGAGCTGGAGGTCATTATCCTATGTGAATTAACACAGAAACAGAAAACCAAACACCTGATGTTCTCACTTATAAATGGAGGTTAAGCCCTGAGTGCACGTGGACATAAAGAAGAAAACAACAGACACTAGGGATGACTTGAGGGTGGAGGTAGAGAGGAGAGTGAGGATTGAAAAACTGCCTGTTTGGTACTATGTTTATTACTTGGGTGATGAAATAATCTGTACACCAAACCCCTACAACACACAATTTACCTGTATAATAAATGCGCACATGTATCCCTTGTACCTAAAATAAAAGTTGAAAGAAAAAAACACATTGTATTCATATAGTTTAAGTAGTCACTGTTTTTATGTTATATAAACATTTAATAGAAATTATTCCTGATTATGTATAGTTTCAAGTTGAAACTTGGAGGGTCTTTTAGTCTAGAGATAATTATCTTTCTTCATTTCTGGAAAACTTTGCCCGGAAAACATAAGCATATGCTTATGTATAATGTATTCTAATATTTGTTCAAAAATTAAAAGCTATTTAAACCATCTCTCTATTTGATTTGATATTCTCCTCTCTATTAAGTGGTGGTAACATATTTAAAAGGTCATATATATCAAGTGTCTGGTGGGTTTTATTTTTCATTTTTTTAGGGTAAGTATAGTTCAAATACATGACGCATTTAATAGAATTTACTTTATTAAGACCCTCAGATTTCTATAATAGAAGATGCATTCTAGCAATGACAATTGTAAGAACAAGAAAGAAACTGTGCTTCCAAGTGCATTTTTAGAATTCTTTCAGGTACGCTTATGCTCTCAGTGTCTGTGGACCATGAGTAGTTGTATAGGTATGTGGGAAGAAAAAAAAAATGTTAGAAGAAAGCTGTAAGTGGAAATGAAACCTTATTGATCCTCAGCAAGATTCTTTTTATTACAAACTTTTCAACTCTTCTGAAAATCTGGGCCAACTGAAGGGAATTCAGAAACAACATTTCTGGTGCGTTTGCTTTGTTCAGTAAGAATAACAAGTGAAAGCATTCCTACCACCTAAGCTAAAGAATGACATACTACCTTTTGTTGATACTGTGTTTTTAGTTAGCACTGGAGATAGGCATTATCTTATACTTCAAGGGTTATAATAGAAACATATATGCTGGATGTGAAAAAATAAAATACCACAATGTTCATTCAAAAATATTTATCCAACATCTATTATGTGTATCACTTTATGAGCCAGGAATCTAAGGGGATATAAAGCTTTCAAATCATAATCCTCAGCTTCAAGAGCTTACATTAAATTAGAACTGACAAGGAACAATGGAAAAGGGACAATAAAGGGCTCCTGATGAAATGTTTGTAGAAGTGGATAGAGATTACTGTTTTCTTAGAAATCTATGGATGGATTAATAAAAAAATTATGTAGATGTAGATTATATGGACTCTAAAAAATTTTTAAAGTACAACTGTTTGCAGTTTTTCTACTATAAGAATTGCAGTTTTATAATATGTATTTTAAGAAAACATACTGTGTAATATTTTAAGTTAATAAGATTCATTATTAATGAAATTTAATGAATAATGTTAACGTGATTAACAATTTGTATGTTAATAAAGTTATTTACTGCATCATAATATTTTCAGTATGCTATCACGTTTAAGTGACATTAACCACTATGCCTGTGTGACTGGCATTTTTTTTTCTCCCTTTCTTTTACAGGTACGGAAAATGAAACTCAGTGAAGTCACATTCACAAAGCAGGAAAAAGCCTGTGTGTCTCTTCGTGCCCAATCCAGCATAATAGAACTGCCCTGTGACCTTAGTTATGTTGCCAATTTCTTTAATGACTAAATTTTCTTATGTGGATACTGGGGATAAAAACAGTAGTTGCCTCACAAAACAGTATATCAGTTAGTACTTTCAACTACTAATACCAGAATGGTGGTTTAACTAACATGGACATTGATTATTTTTCACTCAGATGTTTAAAGATACATGGTTCTAGGTTTAGCTCATCAAAGTTCCAGAGTTATTTTGTTGTTCACTGTGCCATTATCAGGGTGTTTATGACATCTTCTAGTCTGCCCACATACATCGTATACGCATCATGCCATATACCTTGTAAGAAAGAGCTGTACTGTATATCATCCACTTGCTCTTCCAGATCTTTTTCTTTTTTTTGGAGACAGAATCTTACTCTACTGTCCAGAATGGAGTACAGTGGCACAGTCTTGGCTCACTGCAACCTCTGCCTCCTGGGTTCAAGCAGTTGTCCCATTTCAGCCTCCCAAATAGCTGAGACTACAGGGGCACCCCTCCACACCTGGCTGATTTTTTTATATTTTTAATAGAGATGCGGTTTCACCACGTTGACAAGACTGCTCTTGAACTTCTGGACTCAAGAAATCCACCACCTCAGCCTCCAAAAGTGCTGAGATAACAGGCCTGAGCTACCTCACCCAGCCCCATATCCTCTCCTGACCTTTCTTTACTCATTCTGTACCACAGGAGGGTGAATGGAATGGCCTGCTTCTAACTGTGACTGATTTCTGATTCGTTTTAGCTAATGAAATCTTGAGTTTAAAAGTAGAAAGGCAAGTGATGTTGGGATATTTATTTCTCATTGCTTCCTCCTTGCAGGTCATGTGGCTTGGATGTTAATAGCACCCACAACACAGCTATTCTTACCAGGAACTAAACACTGGGTCCTCCTTTGCTGCTTCACAGAAGCTCTTCTCTTGAAAACCTCCAGTTACTTCACTATCTCTTTTTCATAATAGATTACTTAGAAAACTGCAGTACTTACTATGCCAATAACTTTGTACTACCTATTCTGGGTTGTTGATGCTCTATATCTATGTAGTCTTAGAGGTTATTATTACTTAAGCAATTTCTTCTCAAATAATGTACAATTCAGAAGACTTACCTAAATTCTCATAAAATAGCCATGAATAGACATAAGACAATTTTGCACCACTAAAAGCAGTAACGAGCAATCAAATTATAGAATCAGAGATAATTCATAGTTAACTATGAGATAGATTTAGTCTAGATATACAGATAGATATAGATCTATCTTTATCTTTCTACCAAAACCAAGATACCGAGGTAACTCCTGAAATGTGTACTTTGTAATATAAAATAAAAACCACCTAAAATGCAAAATAAACTTTAACATTATCCACCATTAGCCCTGTGATTCAAATCTTTAGGTCCTAAACAAATTTAAAACTGGATTGCCCACCAACTTTTGTGAAAAGTAGCTTTATAAAGTAGAGTACTATTTACTTCATTCTAGTTGCCTCAAAAACTGGTAGCAACATACTTTTCTGTCCGTTTTAAGCACTACTATTACAAGGCAAAAGCAACTTAGCAATTTGCTCTAAACAACTCTTGTTCTTAGAAGACTGGGAAACTAACTAAAATAGCATATTTTTTTAATATCAACAACTTGCTTATCATCAAAACTTGCTTCAAGACTCACCTTTCCATATCCACTAGGTTACAACTAATGTCTTGTAGATTTCTTAATGTTAAGCAGCTTCATACCTTGCAAAATCCACCTTAAAGTATTTCACTCCAGTCTTTAAGTCCCCTTAAATGCACATCCCTGACCTTACTCCTCTCAGGCATGACTAAGATCAGACAATACAGTGTTCACTCTCACTGCAGTAGGCCTAATAAACTTTGTTTTGTGTGATCCATATTTTTTTCTGGTAAATTTGTGTGTGTGTTTGTGGGTCAATATTTGACAGCCTTCTCCTTACCCTAAGCTCTGCTAGCATCTGACTCCACCAAGATGGAGAATGTAAATCCTAGAATAAAAGTGCACAAGAAGTAAGGACTTTGAGGAGTTGGATCAATACATTCTGTGGTTTTAGATTTTTGTGAGTGGGTCAAGTATAGTAGGGAGTGTTGATTAGAAAAAAGACCGGTGTAGCAGTTTACATGTGTTTGAAAGTACAGGTTTTCATGTGTTAATATTGTCTCAGAGCATCAAACCAACAAGAGCTCAGGGATAGGATAAAAATGCAACTGTAGTATATTTTACTAGAAAAGGAGAATTAGACTAAGGTATGTGTGCCTCAACCTGACTTCAAAGTGTAGATCTAAAAAAGGTACCAACCGATCCACTGAGTGTTGTATAAACAGAGCAATCTGCAATTCTCTCGCACTTCTCTGACAAATACCTATTGAGCTTAGATGGACGTTAGTTAAAAATAGAGGAGAAAAATCAAACACTGAATTTTTAAAAACGGTGTTATTTTCAGAAAAGATTAGCATATCAACACTGAAATCACCCAGGAAGTTTAAAAAATCTAACAAACACTGTGGTTTATATTATAATTTCATTAATCCGGTTTAGGTCTTACTTGCAATATGCAGCTAGAATGGAGAACTCCAGAGCTGGAACAGAGGTCAGCAAACTACAGTTTGTTGGGCCAAATCTATCCTATCACTTGTTTTTGCACAGCTCATCAGCAAATAATATTTTTAATACTATGATGTATTGAATAAAACTTTAAAGACTATTTCAGGGACACACAAATATTATAAGAAATTCAAAGTTTAGTGTCAATTAATAGAGTTTTTTGAGGATGTAACCACTTTTATTTGTTTACCTATTGTTACAGCAGAGTTAAATAGTTGTGACAGAGACTGCATGGTCTGCAAAGCCTAAAATGTATAAGCTAGACCTTAACAGAAAATGTTTGAAGATCTAGAAGATTCAGAGGAAATGCATATTTCTAGGGAAGATCTACTGCATAATTGAGAATAAAATTTTAGGAAACTCGTTGATGTATTAACACAGTATTACTTAAAGTGTTATAAATTGATAAAATTATGTGGAGAAAGAATACTAATTCATTATCAAAAGGCACAAATGGGAAATAAAATTTAAGTTGAATCCAATAAGAAAGGCAGGTAACTAAAATGCAGTAGCAAAGTTTGACGTATTTCTGTCCATGCTTGTACATTGGCAAATCAAAATTTTACTTTTCTTCACTGTGGTTTCTGTTTTACAGCAGTGAAAGTATAGAATGAGAAAACAAACAGCAAAGACACACAACATCCAGCTGGCAAAAAAAACAGGTATTTTCTGATAAACTTGCTTCTGTTCAAGGTTCCAACATTCTGGAAGCTGAATCCAATGCATTGACATTCCTTGGATCACTTACCTTATCCAACCACACCAATTTGTATTTTGTGTGATCTGCATTAAAGTAATGTTATCAACTCTGTACATCATTGCAGTTCTAAGCCATCATTTCAGCAGTGAACGTGAATGCATTAGGCTGTACGACCAGTGTTCCCCAGCAACTCTCTGTGTCCCCAACAGAAACAATGGCAGTGATTAGCAGGTCATGCTACAGAGTAGATTAGATGTCTGTCTTCTTCACATTTAGAAATAGATGTTCTAATTTGATAATAAGCCTGCAAATACATGGACAGTTTGAAGGTGGTGAGAAGCAAGAGATCTTAGAAAACAGTAGACTTGCTCTTATTATATAGAAATGTAACTTAAATAATTTTTTTAAATGAAAAATATACAGCTATATTTATATATGTTACTTCAATTCATGATAATTTATATATACCGTGCTATATTGTATAGTTTTTTTCTGTTTATCTTTTTTTCTGCTGTTATGAAAAAAGACTTAAATGAATATGTAAAATATACATCTTTTGTAAATGTGTTTATGGATTGTTAAAATACAAACAGATTTTATTTATAAAAAGGTATAGTTTAATTGAGACAAAACTATATTTGATATGATTTAATTTGTAAGTTAAATTTTTTTAAAAGTTTAGGGTTACATTATAGTGGTTTTTTTTTTTTCTGGCTGACTTCATTAAATGCCAATGTTGTATTTGCTTGTCAGCTATAATAATGAAATGTATGAAAAGTGGAAAATTTATATTTTATAAATCACAATGACTGTCTGATTATGAAACTATAAAGACTGAATTAATGTATTTCAGAAACCGATATTCTGTGGAATATTGCCATGGAAAATAAAAGAATGATTGTCAGAGAAATGTTGGTATGACATTTTGCATAACTTTAGGTGACCTTTCAAAGAAAGTCTTACAAAGACTTTTATTCTAACGCTAATTACTACTCACAATTATCAAATTTTGTAAAGTTCCACATGAATATAGGCTAAAAAACCTGACTCTATAGGGGGAGAAATCAACTTACCACTATAATATTTTGTCTTCTTCCTGCAGTGAAGAAAAGCTTTTGTTGTTATTTTTATTTTTATTTTAAGTGCAAGATCAAGTGTAGGTTTGTTATATAAGTAAAATTGTGTCATGAGGATTTGTTGTACAGACTACCTTACCAGCCAGGTATTAAGCCTAGTACCCATCAGTTGTTTTTCTGGATTCTTTCCCTCCTCCCACCCTCCACTCTACAAAAGGCCACACTGTGCGTTGTTCCCATCTATGTGTTCTCACCATTTAGCTTCCACCTAAAGTAAGAACATGCAATATTTGGTTTTCTGTTCCTGTGTTAGTTTTCTGAGGATAATGGCCTCCAGCTCCATCCATGTTCCCACAAACGGCATGATCTTGTTCTTTTTTATGGCTGCATAGTATTCCATGGAGTATAAGTACCACATTTTCTTTATCCAGTCCATAATTGATGGGCATTTAAGTGGATTCCATGTCTTTGCTATTATGAATAGTGCCGCCATGAACAAATATGTGCATGTGTCTTTATGTTAAAATGATTTCTATTCCTTTGGATATATACCCAGTAATGGGACTGTTGGGTCCAATGGTAGTTATGTCTTTAGATCTATGAGAATTTCCACACTGACTTCTACAATGGGTGAACTAATTTGCATTCCCTCCAACAGTGTACAAGTGTTCTTTTTCTCCACAACCTCACCAGCATCTGTTGCTTTTTGACTTTTTAATAAAAGCCATTCTGACTAGTGTGAAATGGTATCACATTATGGTTTTGATTTGCATTTCTCCACTGATGAGTGATGTTGTGCTTTTTTAAATATGTTTGTTGACCATACATTTATCTTCTTTTAGAAAGTGCCTGTGTCTCTTGCCCACTTTTTAATGGGTTGTTTGTTTTTTCTTATAAATATGTTTAAGTGTCTTATAGATTCTGGATATTAGACCTTTGTTGGATGAATAGTTTGCAAAATTTTTCTTCCATTCTGTAGGTTTTCTGTTTACTATGTTGATAGTCTCTTTTGCTGTGCAGAAGCTCTTTAGTTTAAGTAGATCTCATTTGTCAATTTTTGCTTTTATTGCAATTGCTTTCAGAGTCTTCATTATGAAATCTTTGCCCATGCACACATCCTGAATGTTATTGCCTAGGTTGTCTTCCAGGGTTTTTATAGTTTTAGGTTTTACATTTATGTGTTTAACCCATCGAGAGGTGATTTTTGTATATGGTGTAAGGAAGGGGTGCAGTTTCAATCTTGTGTATATGGCTAGCCAGTTATCCCATCACCATTCATTAAATAGGGAACTCTTTCCCAATTGCTTGCTTTTGTCAAATTTGTCAAAGATCAGATAGCGTAGGTGTGCAGTCTTATTTCTGGGTTCTCTATTCTTTCCATTGGTCTATGTGTCTGTTCTTGTACCAGTACCATGGAGTTTTGGTTCTATACAAATTTAAAAATAGTATGTCCTAGTTCTGTGAAGAATGTGAATGGTAGTTTAATGGGAATAGCATTGAATCTATAAATTGTTTTGGGCAGTATGGCCATTTTAATAATATTGATTCTTCGTATCAAGTAGCATGCATTTTTTTTCCCATATCTTTGTGTCATCTCTGATTTCTTTGCGTGCTGGCTTGTAGTTCTCCTTGTAGAAATATTTCATGTCTTTAATTAGCTGAATTACAAGGTATCTTATTCTTTTTCACAGCAATTGTGAGTAGGAGTTCATTCCTGATTTGGCTCTTGGTTTTACTATTATTGGTGTATAGAAATGCTAGTAGTTTTTGCACATTGATTTTGTATCCTGAGAGTTGCTGAATTTATTTATCGGTTTAAGAAGCTTTTAGGCTGAAACTATGGGGTTTTCTACATAGAGTATCATGTCATCTGCAAACAGAGATAGTTTGACTTCCTCTTTTTTCTATTTGAATGCCCTGTATTTCTCCTCTTGACTGATTGCCCTGGCCAGAACTTCTAATACTATGTTGAATAGGAGTAGTGAGAGAGGACACCTTTGTCTTGTGCCAGTCTTCAAATGGAATGCTTCCACCTTTTTCCCATTCAGTGTAATGTTGGTTGTGGGTTTATCATAGGTGGCTCTTATTATTTTGAGGTAGGTTCCTTCAATACCTAGGTTATTGAGATTTTTTTAAATGAATAAATGTTGAGTTTTATAGAATGGCTTCTCTCTAATTATTGAGCAAATCATGTTTTTTTTTTGTCTTTAGTTCTGTTTATGTGCTAAATCACATTTAATGATTTGAGTATGTTGAACCAGCCTTGCCTTCAGGCCCTAAAGCCTACTTGATCATGGTGGAGAGTTTTTCAATCTTTTTCTGGATTTGGCATGCCAGTATTTGGTTGGGGTTTTTTCATAGATGTTCGTAAAGGATATTGACCTAAAGTTTTATTTTTTTATTGTATGTCTGCCAGGTTTTGGTATCAGGATGACCCTGGCCTCACAGAATGAGTTAGTAAGGAATCCCTTTTCCATAATATTTTGGAATACTTTCAGTAGGAATGGTATCGGCTCTTCTTTGTACATCTGTTAGAATTCAGCTGTGAATCCATCTGGTCCTGGGCTTTTTTTGGTTGGTAGGCTATTTATTAGTGCCTCAATTTCAGCATTTATGATTGGTCTATTGAGGGATTCAGTTTCTTTCTGGTTCAATCATGGGAGGTTGTGTATGTCCAGAAATGTATCCATTTCTTCTCAGTTTTCTAGTTTATGTGCAGACAGGTGTTCATGTTTTCTATTGGTTGTTTGTATTTCTGTGGTGTCAGTGGTAATATCTCCCATATCATTTCTGATTGTGTTTATAACATAGCATTAAATGTAATTAAACATTGATGGCAATTATCAATGAAAGTAATTTAAATGTCTTGGACTTTTTGCTACTGGATTATATTTAAGCTTTGGTGCCAATATATTTTACAAATATAAGCCTTCAAGGTCGAAGACAATTCCAATAAAATAATTTTAAAAATTCACAACAACCTTAGAATATCACTCATGTAATTAATATCAAAAATAGCTAGGTGGAATAAAGAAGAAAAATCTGGCTGTCATTTATATGTGTAAAAACGTGAGAAGCTTTGAAACGTATTCTTAAGTTAAATTTCACTGCTTTTAGAAGATAGTCCTCTAAACTGAAAACAACATCCGTGAATATTTTTAGCCATTTTTCAATATTTAAATCTTAAATTACAGAGTAAACTTATATGATTTATTTATTTATTTGTTTGCTTGTTGTTTATTGGGGGTAAATCCTTACATTCTATTTTCAAAGACAGGTTTATAAGTGAGTTTTTTGTCTTTCACAACTTTTGCTGACCTTATTCTTTCCATTTGTGAGCATTTGAACATTAATATTTCATAATACCAAAGTGTAAAATATTTAAACTGCCTCATTTCACACAACTATTTTTTAAGATGCTTCAGAAAAGCTCTTGTGCTAATATTTCCTGGAATGCTCATTTCATATACAGAACTAGTGCCTTAAATAGATTATTGAGAATTCTCTTTGATCATATAAATTACACACATTTCATTATACAATTTTAAGTTAGATGTTTTAGAAATTAAGTTATCCTGCATGCAATCTGTAATATGCTGTAAAATTATCACTACAAACCCTAAAACAGTTCATATATTTATGAAACTTTGTGAAACCTAACTTGTAATCTATAAGAAAGGCCATTCTTTTATGTATCACAAATAATAATAAATGTATCTATTATATATGAATCAAGAATATAAAAATTCTACCATTTATAGAGATGTTAAAATGTAAAAAAATCCCTGTCTTAAAATTTTGACTATAAAAATAAAATATTTTAGCAATATTTTAGTTATGTATGATCTACTTAGCTGAAAAATATAGTCTTCAGTATTTGTTTAGCAACTTTATTTTTTAATTCATGTGTTTTATTTTTTGTTTTGAATTTTTGGCTAGTATTATATGTTACTTCTTAAAACTTAAAGCAAGCTCATATTTTCTTCAGCTCTACCATAATAATTAGTTTTTTAATAGGCCTTTTATTGATGTAAATGACAGGTTTATCCTTTAGTTAGAACTGTGTTCATGTATCTGATAAATTTATGCAATGGTAAAGCAAGAGACTTTCTATGAGATTCATGCTATATTTAAAACTGTAAGTGTGACTGGCTTCAAGATAAAGCAGATGCTTTTCTTTTTCAAGATTATTAGTACTTAAAGATATTTTGAATAGAGGCTTTAAATATGACTCAAATTGCCCCTCTCTAAAAGTAAAGTTCTGATAAGCAGACAGAATTAACCATATAAAATGTATTTAATTTGGTTATAAGTGGAGTAGCATCCAGGCATGATTTAACCTTTTAGTCAGCAGCATGGTAACCATGTCCTTTCTGCATTATGCCCAGAAGGGCAATTTGTTCTCTAAAATCAGATGAAATAATTATTGATAAATCTGGGTATTCCAAATAGATTTAACAAATATGTATGTGCATCCATAACCTATAAAACACTGTGCTGCTAAAACTAGACTCCCCACCTCATGGAGCTTACAAGTTTATAAGATGGAGAGGATTTTGAAAGAATGGTGAGAGAAGGAAATTGAAATTTTCTGGAAAAGAAAATTCATTTTGGGAAGTGATAGGCTATTATCTTCCAGTGGTAGATGGGGTGAGGAGAGAGATTCCAACTGGGTTTTATCTTATAGTAATGATTAGAAGTTTTTGAGCATGAAGTTGAAACAAAAGGAAGTATTTGGGAAGATAGCAATGTTAAAGAAAACCATGAACTACTGTGTGGTTCAGGTCTAAGATAATGAATTTGGAATAAGGAAGTGGAGATGAAAGGAAAGAAAAGAAAAAGTTTAATGCAATGGGTATTTGAAAAAAGCATTGCAGGATTTTAAGAAAAGTAAATTATATTAAGACACTCTAATATATTTGATGAGATAGTCAGTCAATGGATATTTATAGAATTTATCCTGATTTGCCATTTTCTTAACAATCCACAGCAAAATTCTCATTGAGATGTATAAGCTTTTCTTTTGAATTATTGGAGTGAAGAAGAGTTACAATATATTCTGTATTCTTATATTTCTAAAAGGTATCTCAGTATCTTTTATTTGTAATTTCACTACAATTTTAAAGATATAAATATTATTCTATGGTAAATTTATCAACGAAACAGCTTATGGCTTGTGCTAAAAATTTAGAGTAAGCATAAGACAAAATTATGTCTGGCCTGGGAGCTAAAAATGCCACTTGTGTTATACAAAGTTGAGAATTTAAAGCAAGCTTGACTCACATAATATCTTTAAACTATGAGTAGTGGTGATGAGGATGTCAGTAGAAAAGACTAGCACGTATAAAAATATGCCTGCTTCAATATTATTTCTATTGTCAAATGGGATTTATAAAAATGTTCACTTATGACCAATTGCTTACAAATCACACCTTCTTGGTATAATAGCAACTTACATTTTCATTAACCAATGACTAAATCAGAATTAGAACTAAAATCCATTTGCATTTTCCTAATCATATTGGGGTAGTTCATCTGATGGACACAAACAAACCCCAAATCTTTCTAGTTCAAAACAAGGGTATACTTCTTGCTCACACTGAATATTCATCTTGACTTTGTTGGTGTTCTGTTTTATGTTAAGCTCACTCATGGAAGCAGACTGAGTCATCATAAACAGCAGCTGTCATTATGGAAGCTGGAAAGAGCAGAAGAATCATGCACTGGTTCCTAAAAACTTCTGTCTAAAAATGACACCTATCAAATCCACATGCAGCTCTTGACTAAAACCAGAGCAAGATCCAGGGCACAGCATATTCATTCTCCATTAATAGCACACAACACATACGGGTCTTAGAGTACAGACAACTTGTGTTAGATTTGTTATATAAATGGCCTAAAGATGGCCAATTCATATTAGTCCCTATGTGGTACTTCTTCACAGCAATCGAAGACTGTGAGCACAAAGCCAGCCAGCACCAAACTCAAATCACTGCTTTAAATATAGTCCCATTTAAAATGTGTTTATCCATTCAGCACCCGTCTGCTTTTTATAACCTGTGAAACTGCACCCAATCTGCTGGCCATAGATTTGATAAAATCTATAGCTATAAATGACCCCAAAGCACTGCTGCCTTTCAGAGCTCTCTGATCCAGAGACTCCTGACCTTGCTGCTGAATGACATGGCCTGTCTCCCTTCCGCAGGGAGTTGTCCTCCCCACTTCCCCTTCAGGATGGTGGCCCCATTCCACTATCTCTGAATGGTCTCCCAACAAAGCTTGGGTAAGATAATATTATTTTGTGTGTATTTTCCTTGATTGTCCCCAAATACTCAATATCCAAGCTTATCACAAGATTCTCTGACTTTGCTCTGAAATATAGGCACCCCTTGCATGCCTGAGTCACAGCGGAGCTCTCTCTCTCAGATCTTCTGCCACATCCCTTGTGTGCCTGCTCCTTGACCTCAGATCTGCTGTAGTCCTCCACCAACCTCCTGTGCCAACCCCACTCGGGGCTGGCACTCTGGGACATGTAAGAGGCCAGCCTGTTGCCCATGGGGCAGCTCTGTTGCTCTCCTCCAACAACTGCATGTTTGCTCTCTGCAGCCTGCTCAGAGATCTCAGACCCACAGCATAATTCCATCGACATCCTACACTGTCATCGCTTGGAGCTGGAACTCCGGGACATGCAAGAGGTTAGCCTGTGGCCCAAGCAGTCAGTGGAAGACTGTGTAAGAGATTTGGCAAGCAGGTACAAAGTCTCCTCGTTTCTGGTACCTCAGGAATTTTAAACTTTCATACTAGCCTCTAGCCTCTACTTCATCTTTAAGAATGCTTAAAATTCCTCGTTTTTCTCTATGTGGCTGTCTCTTCTTTTCATACTCTACCAAAGTGAAACAATCAATGTGACTGATTTCAGTGAAGAGAAGCATGGCACCTTTTGAATTCCATTTAATTAGTTTGCTTTGTTTTCTCAGCTCTCTCATGGATTAAACAAATATAGTTTTATAGATTATCCAAGATTTTCTTGTTAAGGTTATTAATATTTGATTTTTCTCTACTTCCAAAGAAGAAGTAAAAATGATTCTAGATTTTTAATTTGATTTAGTAGTTGCAATGACTGTGTTTCTATGATGTGAGATGAGTATGCTGTTCTTTAAACATTAATGCTTAACAACTTACTGGTTATGTCTTTTGATTTAGAAATCATCCCATAATTTTCTTACACTCAAATGTAAGTAACATAACTTTTGAAAGAAGAGCTTGTGATTGTTTGGGTTAGCAAGTTATTTTAAAACTAATTTTTACCATTTAGTTTATGCTGAGAAATAATAATAAAAGAAAACTTACAGGGTAGATACCCAGTTTTATGGTTGAGGAAACTTATGTCAACATATGGTAAATTAGACTTTAAATTAGGGCTTTCAAACTCCAAAGGCTATTACTAAATTATCCTGTCTCAAATCATAATAAAAATAAAATTATGATTTCCCAATATAGTAGTTTACTATAACCCATACTTTAAGAAAATATTACATGAAGAAACCAGAAAATCAAGTATAAATTGATGGTTCATTATTATTATCACTTACGGCACATATATTTCATTCATAAATATATATATATATACATTATATATTTGAGTTATTATATATGTATATTTACATTTTGATTTTAATTTTATATAATTTTATTTCCACAAGTATGTAAAGCTCCAAATTTATTTTTTAAAATGATAGCTAATAATGACATTCCATTGCAATATCAGTGATATATACAATTTATTCTTGAAGATAAAGATATCACTGGGCAGTTGCTACTGTGCATGTGCATAACATTGACACTAAAGCCAATCTTTGTAGAGTTAGAAATGTAAACGTATCCCTGAAAAGACAGCAATCTCCCTTAAACTCAGGCACCTATTTCTATTGTGTGTGACCTTGTAAGAAAAGTCAGCATTTCAATCAGAGTAACTATAGTGTCACCCAAATTTTGAAGTTTCACTGGGAAAATAGAAATTATTTAGCTTAGAAAGGAACAACTAGTTTTTGGAAGGCTTCATATTAAATGAAAGGACCAAAATCCTTTCAGACAATCTTACAGGATAGTAGTTTTTTAACATTCGAATAATTGCACTTTTAGTGTTTAGATATGGGAATTTTCTATGTAGGAAAACAGATGGTATCTTACACCATAGTCATATTTTTACATTGAAATTATTAAAATAATGAAAGCCAAAGACCAAAACTTATTTGCAACAATGATTATTTCTGTATTGATCTGTTTTTTGATAACTATATTTAGATGAATTAAAAATTTACAGAACAGAGCTCATGTAAATATCCCATGCATTGTTGCTCATGTTATATACTTACACACACACACACACACACACACACAAACCATATAGTAATTTATGGTGAAATTCTAAAGTTACAGAAGGAAATTCTCTTATTTCTTGGGTAGCAATTTGATTCCAGTGTTGGAATTTTACAGTTTTGAGTGAATACAATGTAATCGTTTTAAAATTCTGTCTCACAAAATTGATCTATTCAAATTTAGCCAAATGTATTGGTACAAATATGTTTTTGTCTGGCTTCATATATGGAAACAAACCATACACGTAGTTATTTTCTAGCCAGTTTCTGGTGGTATATAGGGAATTTATGACTTCACATGTTGTGTAGTTATACTTAATGTTCTTGAGTTTTTGGGGTTATCATAAGAATAATATTTTTGGTAACTCTCTTAATTCATCTTTCCGGATTTCTCAACCTGTTTCTCTGTTTGCTTGTAATTCACAGTTTGGGAATCTGTGAAAGGAACAGAGCAAATCTCTTGTGGAGAAGGGGCAGGGGCTGTGACAGAGGAGAAATTCATGAGGGTAGGAAGAATAAGTAGGAATGGGAGTTACAAATGTCCATACTTCTTTCTAGAAGCAACAGGCTGATCTAGTTGTTGGACTGGAGATGGCTGCAAACATGTCCTGATATGCTGTTAAGACTAGTGTGTCACGTAATCCAAACGTGTATTGTGGAAAAGAGATTATGGGATAGAGGCAGGAGGGACAGATAATTAGACACATGTGAACTAATCTCCTCTTCAAAGTTAGGGGTTTTTCTAAATAGATAGATGGAGAAGAAGAAAAAAACATTCTTTCCCAGTTCCTATTTAGAATGCTAGAACTAGTGCCCTGCCTCGGAAAGTTGGACAGTAGTGGCTCAGGGAAACGTGCAAGACAAAGACTGAAGGAGAACTTCTGACGCTACATGCCTTAGTATTCCACATTGAGAATCAGAAAACATTCACATTACCAAGTTAGGGACAGGAAGTCGCTAAGAGAACTGGTGAACCAACATAGGCTTGAAGTTGGAAGAAAGAGGCTTTTCTTTTGCAAACAGAGATACATAGCTGGGAACATATACATAAGTAGTGGATAGTAACACATTGGCCCTAACGGCATATCAGGACTTGTTTGCAACAATCCACAGTCCAATAACCAGATTGGCATGCTGCAGAAAATACTATGGACACTTGTATCTCCCATTTTTCCTCCCAGTCATGGAATTATTTATGCTACCTGCTCTTACATATACAAACAAGTGTCCTCTTGGAGAGGAGCAGTTGGGTAGTGTTTATCTTTCAGAGGCTGAATTTTCTGCATAAGAGCCTTTAAACTAGACAAAACTTCAAGTTTCCAATTTTCAAGTTGAAAATGTTCTCTAATACCCAACAGGAAATGTGTTTACTTAAAAGATTTGATTTAATTTGTTACAGAATACAAAGTACAGTACTTTTTTTAAGAAAACTTTTATTGGTTCGAGTCCTAGTGAGAAAAATTTTCTACTCTTATTTGTTGTAATATCATATCATTTACCTACTTTATAACTTTTTCTCTGTTCCAGTATATACACTTATTCGTGCCTGTGTGTATTGCTAAAATGCACTGAATAGAAATGATAATATTAGTGTTAAGTCGGTCCTTATTTGAAGTTGGAAACTTCCCTAACAGAGCAATACATGTCTTTGTTTATGAGTTGTGAACCTTCATATTCTCTTAGATAATATTCACCTTGATATTAACCTCTTGGATTAATGTAGTTCTCCTTGTCTTTGTTCTCATAGACCACTGCATATATGCAATATTTGGGCTTATACTACCATATTATAAATTGGGAATTTTAGCCTGTGCCTTCCACTGGGACAGTGACTCCCTGAGAGTAAAATTTTGGTTTTCTGTGATATTCAGTCCCTGATGTGGTGCTTATCACATGTTGGATGTTAAATATATACTTGGTAAATATTAAATATATTTAAACCCAGAAATACAAAACCAGATCCAACCAGATTTTACACATACATTTTTTCTTTTTTCGATCTATTTGGGTAGGTTTCAAATACTTCTCTAAGTTTTACTCTAGTGAAGTATTTTTGTTAAAATATTTATAAAAAGACTCCTACCAATAACATAATTTATGTTTATTTACCCAAATATTCCAACTAGCTTTAGAAATGTAAATCCACTTACTTCACATGCTTAAGAATCCAACAAACTGGTATTTTGAGGATATGTATTAGATTCTAAAGTGGCAATGTTGTCTGAAAATAGACTTTATAAATGTACAGTATTATTATTATACTGTCACTCGAGATTACATTAGAATGTAATTAACAAGAAAGATGATGCACATAATACATTAATCATCTCTGTATTTGGTTATATATATACAAAGGAAGCAGAAAGTTAATAAGTACTTTAAGTTAATGAGAATTTCCCTAAATTCAACTGTACTTTCTCTGACTGATTTAAATTTCACTTCAATTACACATCATCTTTTCATTTTTTATGAATTCTGTTTGTGACATTTCTAAATTAAAATTTAGATGAGAATTTTAGATGATTTAAAGCAATATTTTTAAACACATTACATCAATCTTCTGAGTTGCTTAAAAGCAAGACATTGTCATTCTCTACTGCTTAATATGATGCATATAATTTATGATACTCTCAGTGAATAAGAAGGAGAATACACAGAGGTTTTTAAATGAAATAAGTCTTATTTAAATTCAAATCAATATGTTGAGTTGAGTTTAGAAGCAGCTGAATAAGTAGTAGAATGTAATTTAGAGAGCACAATGGCACATTCAGGAATTATTTGAGTTGCTAGGTACGATACAAAAGGTACTGAGAACAGAGACATTGTAGAACTGTGTAATAGGCCAGCTACTTTAACCATTTAGTTTTTAGTATGTAAAGTAAGTAGATTACACAAAGAATACCTATAAATTACTTTTCAGCTTTAAGCATTTCATTCAGTCTGTGGGAAAATTATAAACTCCTGTTGTGCACTAAAGCAAAGATTATTAAAAAGAACAAACATGTTAAAAACTCTAAAAACCCATATTATTTTTAAAGGAAGGAGCATATCTTGTTTACTCTTTGTCTTTTGTGGAAGTTATTATAAAAGAATATGAATGAGTTAACAAATTGGCAGATACTATATATGTAAAAATTAATGAGCTATTTAGCAATTAATTTAGAGGAAAAGTTTATCAATAACTTCAATAGATTATTTATAGTTTTTAGAATTTGAAGGTTGACAAATTGTATCTATAATTCAAGGAAGAAATAAAATTTATAATGGAAAGTTACATCTTTGAAGAGTCAGTATGTTACTGTTCTGTGCCCATAAAGAAGTTCAGTTAACAGAGACTAGAAAAATACTCCTTTGATTTTTCCCATTATGTAAGGAATGCATGCTCATTATCACTTCTTAAAACTACATGGTACATAAGAAAAAATGTTAGATTTATAGATTAATAGTAACATGGAATAAATTCCTGACATTTTCTCTTCCATATCCTTCTCTGAAATTATAAAATGGACATGAAGAAGTTTAAGCATTGGGACCATAATTCAATTCTCTCCTAACTACTGATTACAATTGGGGTGGAGAAAAAGGTGTTCCTGGAGAAAGAAAAAAGCCCAGGTGAGCTGGTCTAACCTCTTTGTAAACAGTCTGATAACTGATCTTTTGGTAAAAAGACCAGTGATATTTGCTAATAGGAGAGTCCTCACCTATAAGATACTTTGAGCAGGATATCCGTAGCTTAGAATTGCTTATGGTAACCAGAACCAAGATCTACAGATTAATGGAGCAAGGCTTCCTGACAAATGTTGTATAGTCTGGCTGTACATATAGATATGAGTGGACATGTTTTATATTCCAGATGTTCTTCTTTTTGTGACAGGACCTGCAAACTTCCTTTGAAATATTATCAATTATTCTGGACCAGAGAGTGTGATGCAGAAAAGAAGGATCTGGGAGCCATGTGTGATGCCTTTGACCTCTCTTTACTTCATGTGCGCCTCCTCATTTCCTCTATCCTTGCAATTATTATAAAGCTTGTATATAATTCTAACTTGACACTGTTTCTTCTCCTTTGATTTATAGAAACATCCCTCCAGCATAGTTCGACACAGGATTTCCTGGTGGTGACGGTGGTGGCGGCTCCTCATCTTCTCCAATTTCAGATCATCTGCAGTCAGACTGTGGGTAACTTTTAGTGTTAAAAATACAAAGGATGAAGGATGACAATTCCACTTATCAGTCAAGTAGAAAAGAAAAGTAGGATAGGAAGTCATATGTTTGAGGAGTCAGTATCTTTCTGTTTTAAGCCCATATTGAAATTCAGTGTTGACAGACTTAAAAAAAAACACTTTATTGATTTTTCCAGTTCTAGTTATATGTGCAAAATGTGATGCATCTTTTATATATCAATAAATTTGATGAATTTGAAAGAGCGTGTTGTATATAAGGTATAAATTAGCTGACTAATGGCAAAAAGAGGGACGACGGTATAAAATAAAACTAAAATATGAAGAGATATAAAACTGGGGGTTAAAAATAAAATAGTGAACAAATAGGATAGGAAAATGATTTGTCAAAACAATCTGAAATGAAGCATCATTGTTGGTATTTATATTAAAGACAAATTGTAGATGTACAATAAATGATTAACTGGGCCAGCTAGGGTTGCTTTTTTATTATTTTTATTTTTATTTTGAGACAGGGTCTCTCTTGACTCACTGCAACCTCTGCCTCCCAGTTCAAGTGATTCTCATGCCTCAGCCTCCCAAGTAGCTGGGATGACAAGCATGCACCACCATGCATGCATAATTTATTTTTGGCATTTTTAGTAAAGACAGAATTTTGGCATTTTGTCTAGGCTGGTCTCGAACTCCTGGCCTCAAGTGATCCACCCACCTTAGCTTCCCAAATTGTTGGGATTACAGGTGTGAGCCACCATACCTGGCCAGGGTTACTGAAACTCTGCACATTCAAAGAAAAGGCAGGAACTTGATAAGGTCCTGGGAAATAACTTCTGAGCCTTTGAAATAGTCTTCCTGGTAGAAGTGTTTTTGTGTGCCCCAAGACCTTGGCAAGTCTGATAGTTTATGCTAATCAAGTGATTAATGATGAATGACTATTTTTGTATGCCTAAGGATTTGAGCCTGTCTGTATCAGCCTGACCCCTGGAGGCCTGGAGATTGAGTAGTAAGGTTAGTTACATGGGACTCTGCATGCCTAAGTGATTGATTCTCAATTAAAACCCTGGATATCAATGGTTGAATGTGTTTCCCGGGTTACTCATGTGTGTTGGTAGGAAAATTAAACACTGTCCCTTAAATTCTACAAGATTGCTCTTGGTTTCTGCCAAACTTCACCCATACACCTTTTCCCTTTACTGTTTTTATAATGTATTTTTTTTGCTATAATAATTCATAACTATGAATACAGAAGCTTCTCTGAGTTCTCAGGGTCCTTACAGTGAATCATTAAAACTGAGGTTGTTCTTCCAAGATTCCCACACAACATATATCTTATTCCATTAATTACATGAAAATTTAATAGTTTTCAATGATATTGATAATAAATTATTAATGTATAGCATGTTACAACTGAGCTGATATGTATGTGTGAATATATATAAAGGAACTACATATGTATCTCTTCTAGGGTTGGTTTGAAAATATTTTGATGCCATATCTCTTAATAACCACATGCAAATAAAATAAATAACACGGTGTGGTTCTGCTTTCATACCTATTGCTCTAATACCTGCAGTATCACCCTATTAGCTACCCTATTAATTGGCATCACCAAGGAACCTCTAGAACTCCTCAAGGAAGATTCTGAAGAATAATCATTCATGTTAAGGTAAAAAAGAATAAAAGTAAGTCAGTTTAGCTTTTGATAGTTGCTCTGATGAGGAGCAAGTGCTGCACCAAAGTAAATGTGGAAGGTGAAATGAGGGTGATAGTGTCCAATTTGATTCCAAAGTTTGAGAAGTTGTGTAGTGCCTGAGTTGCTTACACACAGCCCAGTAAGCAGTAGATGTTAGTTAATAATGAAATAAAAATATTTTTCAAGCATATTTATTACTTTTTCAAATGGCAAATTTTTAATGACATAAACACTTATTAAATTATTCAGGCCCACCACTGAATAAACTGTTAGGCATTTAATAGGCCTAAGGGTGTGGGGTAAGAAATGAAAACTAACTAACACTATGTTTCTGTGAAAATAGAAAGTTTTGGAACATCGTATCTATGGCCTTTGAATAATATAAAATATCAGGCCTCCCTACCTCTGATGTATTTAACCAGAATCTATATATCATGGGACCCAACAGAAATAACCATCAACTTATTCTGAGGATGTGGAGCTACATTCTGATGGTGTAGTCTGTGATTGTTTGGCTTATTGACTGTAGATCTCTTGACGTTCAGCTTAGTGATATTGTTTATATTCATTATGGTCAACTGATACAGTGTTTTACATCAGTATTTTTCTTGTAATAATTATTATCATATATCAGTATGTTTGCAGCATACCACAGGTTTCAAAGAAATTGTAATCTTAAGACTCCCCATTGGAACCAATTAGCACTTAAAATGTTTATTATGAAAACTCTTATTGTTCATTAATTCACGCATGCTCAGTTAAATTTTAATGAGGTTATTTATTTAGTTCTTTTGACAATAGGCCGTTTATATTCTACATGTGCTTTTGATGGTGAGTATTAATGAACTAGAGTAAAATAGTTCTGTTAAAAGAAAAGAACTTCCATGTGATTCTTTGATCTGTGAAAGAATTGCAATTTTGTTACTCATTAGCTTACAAATGTTGAGAGTAAAGGGCACCATTAACTCATTAGCTCACAAATGTTGAGAGTACAGGGCAGAGAGATGTACTCCTGGCCCAAGTGTGGGAAAAGGAAAAGATTATAGAAGAGTGTTAATCAAAAATGAGCTATATAGATGAATAATTCTGAGAGATGCTGTGAGAAAAAGTTATATAATGAAATTTTTTGGAAAAAGCAGAATACAATGTATTTTAATGATTAGTAATCCACATTTTCATATTAAATGCTCTGGGTACTTCAAAGGTAAATAAACAAATTAAATGTTATTAAACTAAGTGAATGACTACTCACCTATCCTCAATGAATGTTTATTGAGTGTCCACTGTGTATCAGTCACCACAGAATGGTGACGGCCAGAAGGTATCATCACTATCCTTCTGGAGGGAGACAGTTTATTCAATGAGCTGTGTGATAAAGCATGATCATATTTTATTGCCACAGTGTGATTTGACATCATGGGTTAGGTACAATCTGATTCGGTCTATAGGTATCAGAAAAAAAAATTGAAAAAAAAAAGAGCTGTCTGGGCACAGTGGCTCTTGCCTGTAATTCCAGCACTTTGGGAGGCCAAGGTGGGGGGAATCACCTGAGGTCAGGAGCTTGAGACAAGCCTGGCCAACATGGTGAAACCCCATCTCTACTAAAAGAACAAAAATTATCCGAGCTTCATGGTACATACCTGTACTCCCAGCTACTCGGGAGGCTGAGACAGGAGAATTGCTTCAACCTGGGAGGCGGAGGTTGCAGTGACCCAAGATTGCACCACTGCACTCCAGACTGGATGACAGAGTGAGACTAGATCTCAAAAAAAAAAAAAAAAAAAAAAAGGAGGAAGAAAAAGGAAAGACCTAAGATCTGAAATATGTGTGTTTTTGTGACCACACATGCGCATATGTGCACTCGTGAGAGATAAAGAAAAAGATAGTGAAGGAAAAAGAGAGTGAGAGGGAGAGAGAGAGATTGAAAAGAGAGCTGAGGAGTTAGAGTGGGGGAAGAAGTACAGAGGGAGATTGCATTAATTATTTATTTGTTGTCTTTCTCCAGTAAAAGTGAAGGTTTATAAAATAGAAAGTGTTTGGTTTCCTTTCAGGTGTTTCCTCAGGTAATAACATTGCCTAGAAGATTTCAGGTGCTGAAAAAATACTTTTTGAATAAAATGAACATGTGAATATTCAGTCAAGTTCAGCATAGATTGAAAGATATGTGATATTAAAGGAAATTAGGGTGGATAGCATAAACCAGCTCTTGATTTGTTATCATGTATTATAGACGGAATGTTTGTGCCCCTTCAAAATTCATGTTAAAGCCTTAATGTCCAGTGATTTGGAGATGGGGCCTTTAAGGAAGTCATTTAGTTTAAATGAGATCATAAGTGCTGGACCCTGATCTAATAGGATTAGTGTCCTTTTAAGGCGAGACACTGCACAGCTCTCTCTCCTCTCTCTGTCTCTGTCTCTGTGTCTGTCTGTCTCTCTCTCTTCCTTTCTCTCTCTCTCTCCCCCTATCTGCCTCCCCTTTGTCTCTATCTTTCTGCCTAAACTTTGAGAAAAGACCATGTGAGGACATATAGAGAGAGTAGCTGTCTACAAGCCAAAAAAAGAAACCTCATTAGAGATCAAAGTTGATGGCACCTCGATCATGGACTTCTAGCTTGCAGAACTATGAGACAATATTTTTTTTTTTTTGTAATTTAAGCTACCTAGATTGTGATATTTTTGTATAGCAGCTGAGTAGACTGACATTATGTTTCATAATTTAGTATATATTCTGTTGCCAAAATGGGGGGCCACCTAAAAGTTTTAGGCAAGAGAGTGTTAGAAAATCACTGGCTGCAATGTGGAAGACGGTTGTATGCGGTTATGGAGAAGTGGTCATAGGAAAGTTTAGATATAGTTAAGAGGAAGATTGACATAATTTTATATCTAATTACATACAGAATGAAGAATTCCTATGTTTTAAATTTGTTAATTAAATGTTCAACAGTAACATTCAGATTTGGGGCTTGGGGCAAGCTGAATGGCTCCGTGTTGGTCGTGTTGAATTTGATGTTATGTGGTATCCAAATAAAGACCCCTGAGAAACAGTTGGTACATGTGTCTGAAACTCAGAAAGAAGGGTAATGGGATATATACAATTTCTCCTCATTGGATTATAGACGTGAATTTAAGCCATAGAGAGTTTTTTAAAAAGAGTAGAGAAGAGGAACTAAAAGATCCCTAAGACAAAAAAAAATTTTTAATATTAAAAGAGGACAAAGACAAAGCTTGCAACGAAATATGTCCACTCATGGATTCAAAAGATAAAACTAGGGGACTTTTGAGGAACATTTGTTTAAGCTAATTTGCAAAAATGGAAATATGGTAAATGTTTTCAGGTTAGACATAGTATATTTCTTCAAAAATATGAATACAAACACTTCTTCCTTTTGAATCTACTGCAAACTGAAAAATGTGACAGTCTATATTTCAATACGTATTCTATTTATTAAAATTTAATTTCAAAACAAAGAAAATAAAGCTACTGGGAGTATCCATCTTAGCTCTTTATATGTAGCAATCATTATAAGATGGAAAAATATTTTACTTTTCAGGGGGCATTCATTATCCAAAATCTCCTTAGCTTACAACAGTGACCTTCTTACTAACCATGATTTTATGGCCCCTGTACAGGTGCAGGAGTCAAATATTTGTGATGAAGGACTATGCATGACATAAAGTATTGTCAATTATTTTAAAACCAAATATTTTCTTATTACAGAAAAATAAAGCTATAATAAATTTTTCTTTTTATAGGTATTAGAGTGGGAAAGAAAAGAGCATTGAAACAAACGGTGAGTAAAACCTTGATCCTAAGACAACCTAATCACATAATAAGTCAATAATAAACCACATAATAAAACAAGATGAAAAAATAACAGACTTTATAATAAGCGTATAGTGATTTGCATATCGCATTTTAAATTTCTGATTATTTGAATTTATTTTATTCTTTATACTTGCATACTTTATATAGAGAGACTTCGCTTTTAAAAACTATTCTATGTAGTTTTTACATACATGGAATAGTTGACATTGAGAGGACAAAAAATACGCAGAAAGCCTTTTTTTCTTTCTATTTCAAAAAGCCACATTGTCATAGGATCCTTAGGGTGTCACTTTTCCAGCCAGAAACCTGTGTGGTCCATGGTGTCTTTGCCTGAGTTTTGCTTGGGCCCACTGGGCTTGTTCCACCCTTCGGCCCAGCAGGCTTTGCTCAGCCACAGTACCGGCCTTAATCCTATGCCTGACAAGCGTGAGCCAGGCGCAGGTGCAGAGCATCAAGGGGTGTGTGAGCGAGTGAGCATGGGGTCCAGCCACTGTGCACAGCCAGGCAGGTTGGCTGCTACAGCGGGGCGAACAGTTCCAGGTGCTGGCACAGGTGCCAGCCCTATGCAAGGCTGTGTCTGGATCAGATGTACTGCAAGTGCCTTCCACTGCGGGCACCGGAATGTGGATAGGGGAACACAATGAATCTCAGAAGCTTGGAGATGCCAGGAACCACAGAACCCCAAAGAAGGTGTCACAGCCTTGGCTTGGCGAGCAGCTAGGTCTGGGGTTTCCAAAGGGCTGCAGTGCATCTTTTTTGTTGTTGCCTGCACCATTGTGAGCAGGGCTGGGGCAGAGGAGGTATTTCAGCCCATTTGTGTTACAGCTCTTTCAGTCCCACCATTCAGTGGGTCCCAAGTTCTTTTCCTGCATCCAGGAAGAATGAGGTATATGGACAACTGGAGGGTGAGCAAGGCAGAGAGGAGCTTTATTGAGTGACGGAACAGCTGTCAGGAGACCTGAAGTGGGTAGCTCCTTTCTGCAGGCAGGTCATCCTGTAAGTGTCCAGCTCTCAGCAGACAGGAGACTCCTAGTGGGTAGCTCCTTTCTCCAGGCAAGCCATCCAGATGTGGTGCGAGTCTGGCTGAGTCTGGGGGTTTGAATGAAGAAAGTGCGTGTTGATTTGTCCATGGGCAGCCATGGGGTCGGGGGTGGTCTGAAAAAGCACCATTAGACTGGCTGAATGGTCATCAATGAAGTTCTCACTCCAGGCTGTGGATTTCACCCAGAACTGGCAGCCTGGCCCCCAGGCTTCAGGCTGTTCCTGGCTTGAAGAAGAGGTTTCACCAGGGACCCACACCTTGCCTAGAAACCTGTCTGCCTTCTGCCACCATCAGCATGTCATCCACAGCATCAAAGATATGCATGCTAAGGGATGCCTTCAGGCCAGTTCTGAACTACCCTTAACCTCACCCAGACCTCTCCTGTGCTGGTTGGTGCCCAAAGTCTGAAGGGGTTCAAGGGGGTGGGTGTGTCAGCATCGCCCTGAGTGCACACACACCTGGCCATGTTAAAACAGTGCCTGGGCTCAGCCACAACTTTGCTCCACCCTGGAGCAGGTGCGAAGTACAGGAATAGGCCAGAGATGGGGAGCAGAAATTTTCAAGCCTGCAGGGGCAGAGGACTTCCTGGCCCCCCGAGAGTGCAGGAATACTGGAGTCTGGAGCAATGTCTGGGCAGCTGCATCTGTGGCTGGTAGCATGGGCTCCTGTCCTGTCAACTAGGTAGGGTGTAGGGCTTTCGCCTGTTCCCAGATCCCATGGCTCTGCAGAGCATGAAGCCCCAGCTATGTCTCCCCTCCTACAGCCAGCATCCTCCCAGTAGCCATTCCAAATGGGCTATCACTACCATCAACGTAAGATTCCTTACTGTCACATGTCCCTGAAGATGAAATGCAAAATATTAACATAGGCAATGAACAGCATTTTCGCATATGAACTATATAGTAAAGTTTCAGTGGACCAAAATAATGTTGAGTAAAGGGGAAAAAAGACTTCCAGAAAAGTAACATTTTTAAAGCACTGTGATCATGTAACTAGAATCAACAAGCTTGGGGATTTTGTTACAAGAGATACCTATTTTTGTGAAATGATTTAAGGCCTACTCAAAGGTTTTCTTTTTTGGCTTAGATAAACTATATGAGGTTATAATTTTTTATATAATAAAATTTATATGCATTATACTGTATGCAAATAATAGCAAGATAAATAATGTTATTTGTTAATATTTATGGGAGGAGATGTATCAATTCATTAAAAGTTACTAAATACTCTCCCAAACCTATTTTGCCATTCTCAAAATTTCATAGAAATTGGGTGATATGGTTTGGTTGTGTCCCTAGCCAATCTCATCTTGAATTGTAGCTCCCATAATTCCCATGTGTTGTGGGAGGGACCCAGTGGGAGATAATTGAGTCACAAAGGCAGTTTTCACCATACTTTTCTTGTGATAGTCTCACAAGATGCGAAGGTTTTATAAGGGGTTTCCCATTCACTTAACTTTCATACTCTTTTTACCGTCCCCCATGTAAGATGTGCTTTTCACTATCTGCCATGGTTGTGAGGCCTCCCCAGTCATGTGGAACGGTGAGTCCATTAAACCTCTTTCCTACATAAATTACCCAGTCTCAGGTATGTTTTTATCAGCAACATGAGAACAGACTAATACAGTAAATTGGTACCAGTAGAGTGGGGCACTGCTGTAAAGATAATTGGAAATGTGGAAGCAACTTTGAAACTTGGTAACAGGCAGAGGTTGGAACAGGTTTGAGTGCTCAGAGGAACACAGGAAAACATAGAAACTTTTGTAACTTCCTAGATACTTGTTGAATGGCTTTGACCAAAATGCTGATAATGATGTAGACAATGAAATCCAGACTGAGGTGGTTTCAGATGGAGATGAGGAACTTGTAGGGAACCAGAGCAAAAGTCACACTTGTTATGCTTTAGCAAGGAGACTAGTGGCATTTTGCTCCTGCCCTAAAAATCTGTGGAACTTTGAACTTGAAAGAGATGATCAGAAATTGGAACTTATACTTAAAATGGAAGCAGAGCATAAAAGTTTGAAAAATGTACAGTCTGACAATGCAATAGAAAAGAAAAACCAACTTTCTGAAGAGAAATTCAAGCTGGCTGCAGAAATTTGCATAAGTAATGACAAGCCAAATGTTAATTGCCAAGACAAAGGGGAAAATGTCTCCAGGGAATTTCAGAGGTCTTCACAGTAGCCCCTCCCATCACAGACTTGGAGGTCTAGGAGGAAAAAATGATTTTGTGGTGGGGCCTAGGGCCCCCCTGCCATGTCCAGCCTATGGACTTGGTGCCCTGTGCTCCAGTTGTTCCAGTCATGGTTAAAAGGGGCCAAGACACAGCTTGGACCACGGCTTCAGAAGGTGCAAGCCTCAAGCCTTGGCAGCTTCCATGTGGTGTTGAGCCTACAGGTTCCCAGAAGTCAATAACTGAGGTTTGGAACCTCTGTCTAGATTTCAGAGGATGTATGGAAACTCTAGGATGTCCAGGTACAAGTTTGCTGCAGCAGAAGGGCCCTCATGGAGAGCCTCTACTAGGGCAGTGCAGAGGGAAATGTGAGGTTGATGCCCCCACATACAATCCCCACTGGGGCACTGCCTAGTTGAGCTATGAGAAGAGGGCCACTATCCTCCAGACCCCGGAATGATAGATCCAGTAACAGCTTGCCATAGACACTCAATGCTATCCCATAAAAGCAGCTGAGAGGGAGGCTGTACCCTGTAAATCCATAGGGGCACAGCTGCCCGAGACCATGGGAACCCACCTCTTGCATCATCATCATTGGGATGTGAAACATGGATTCAAAGGAGATCATTTTGGAACTTTAAGATTTGACTCCCCCACTGAATTTCCGAGTTGCATAGGGCCTGCAGCCCCTTTATTTTGGCCAGTCTCTCTCATTTGGAATGGTTGTCTCTACCCAATGCCTATACCTCCATTGTATCTAGAAGATAACTAATTTGTTTTTTATTTTTACAGGCCTATAGGCAGAAAGGACTTGCTCTGTCTCAGATGAGACTTTGGACTGTTAACTTTGGAGCTAATGCTGAAATGAGTTAAGACTTTAAGGGACTATTGGGAAGGCATGCTTGGTTTTGAAATGTGAGGATATAAGATTTGGGAGGGGCTGGAGCAGAATGATATTGTTTGGCTGTGTTCCCACCAAAATCTCATCTTGAGTTAGAGCTCCCATAATTCCTATGTGTTGTGGGAGGGATCTGGTTGGAGATAATTGAATTATGGGGTTGGTTTCCCCATACTGTTCTCACAGTAGTGAATAAGTCTTATGAGAGTTGATGGCTTTATAGGGGGTTTTCCATTTCACTTGTCTCTCATTCTTTCTTTGCCTGCTGCCATGTAAGATGTGCCTTTCACTTTCTGCCATGATTGCCGTGCCTCCCCAACCACGTGCTACTATGAATCCATTAACTTCTTTCCTTTATAAATTACCCAGTCTTGGGTATGTCTTTATCAGCAGGTTAAGAATAGACTAATACATTGTGAGACCCATGTGTTTCCTAACACATCCAGGAATAAGAAACACTGCTTGTTATAAGCAATATGTGAGAATTTTTATGTGGAAGACTATCTTTGGGACAAAATAGATTTGTCATGGTTTCCCTGACTTTCAGATTTCCAAAGCAATAGTCTTGCTTTGGAAGAATTCATAATTTCTAAAATATTTATTAAATATTTATCTAATTATTAAAGTGTGACAATTAATTGCTTAATAAGAGCTAATCCAGGTGTTCTGAAACCTAAGGGTTTTACAACTTTGATGGCCTCTTTTAAACAGACGATGTAAAATTATTAAGACTAAATTAGATAATTTGCATCCACTTATTTTTTATTAAGAAATAAAATGACAACAAATTACAATTGTAAAATGCTTAATACCACAAGAATCATAAAATCTGAAAAAAATAATTGCTACATGAATCTCCTAATTTCTAATTGTTAAAATATTTTTGGCTTGTACCCTCAGATTTCCTCTTCATATAACAACAATTTTTAAAACTTTATGTATTTAGAGCAGTTTTTGGTTTATAGCAAAATTGAGTAGAAGGTACAGAGATTTCCCACTTATCTCCTGCTTCGGTGTATGCATAGCCTTTCCCATTGTGAACATCCCTTATCAAAGTGTTATATTTGTTACTATTAATGAACTTAAATTGACATCATAATCATCTAGAGTTCCTACTTTCTTTACATTAGGTTTCATCCTTGGTACATATTTTAAGGGTCTGAACAAATGTACAGTGACATGAATACATAATTATAGTATCACATATAATGTTTTTACTACCCTAAAAATTTTATCTTCTCTGCCTTGAATCTTACCTTTGCTCCCCTAAACTTTGGCAATCATTGGTTATTTTTTTTCTTTCTCCATATTTATTCCTTTTTTTCAGAATGTCATATAGTTGGAATCCTCTTGTATCCTTTATGAGATGGCTTCTTTCACTTATTATTATAGACATAAGGTTCCTCAAGATCTTTGCATGGCTTGATAGCTTTTTTAACAGTTAATAATGTTACACTCTATGGATGTACCACAGCTTGTTTGTCCACTCACCTACTGAAGGTTATCCTGATTGTGCCCAAGTTTTGGCAATTTTGAATAAAGCTGCTAAAAACATCTGTGTGCAGATTTTTGTATGTACAATAGTTTTCAAATACATGAGTAAATGTCAAAGAGCACAATTGTGGGATATATGCCAAGAACATGTATAAACTTGATTTGTATTTCTTTAATGACCAGTGATGTTGATAATTTTTCACGTTTGTTGGCCTCATATATGTCTTCTTTTGAAAAGTGTCTGTTCATATCCATCACCCACTTTTGTATGGGGTTGTTTGTTTTTTTCTTGTAAATCTGTTTTAGTTCTTTGTAGATTGTGGATATTAGCCCTTTGTCAGATGGGTGGACTGCAAAAAATTTTTCCCATTCTGTTGGTTGCCAGTTCACTCTAGTGATTATTTCTTTTGCTTTACAGAGGCTCTGGAGTTTAATTAGATCCCATTTGTCTATTTTGGCTTTTGTTGCCAATGCTTTTGATGTTTTAGTCATGAAGTCCTTGCCTATGACTATGTCCTGAATGGTTTTTCCTAGGTTTTCTTCTAGAGATTTTATGGCCTTAGGTCTTATGTTTAAGTTTTTAATCCATCTGGAGTTAATTTTAGTATAATGTGTCAGGAAGGGGTCCAGTTTCTGCTTTCTGCACATGGCTAGCCAGTTTTTCCAACACCATTTATTAAACAGGGAATCCTTTCCCCATTGCTTGTTTTTGTCAGGTTTGTCAAAGATCAGATGGTTGTGAATGTCCTCAAGGACCTAGAAATAAAAATTCCATTTGACCCAGCAATCTCATTACTGGGTATATATCCAAAGGATTATAAATCATTCTATTATAAAGACACATGAACATGTATGTTCATTGTGGCACTGTTTACAATAGCAAAGACCTGGAACCAATCCAAATGCCCAACGATGATAGACTGGACAAGGAAATTGTGGCACATATACACCATGGAATACTATGCAGCCATAAAAGATGATGAGTTTGTGTCCTTTGTAGGGACACGGATGAATCTGGAAACCATCATTCTCAGCAAATGGACACAAGAACAGAAAATCAAACACTGCATGTTATCACTTATAGGTGGGTGTTGAACAATGAGAACACATGGACACAGAGAGGGGAGTACCACACACTGGGGTCTGTTAGGGGGACTAGGGGAGGGACAGCAGAGGGTAGGGAGGTTCAGGAGGGTTAACATGGGGATAAATGCAAGATATAGGTGACAGGGGTATGGAAGCAGCAAACCACATTGCC
>CAUYLG010069463.1:0-23458 GCA_963573385.1 Cacajao melanocephalus | reverse complement strand
CACCAACAGACCCCAGTGTGTGATGTTCCCCTCCCTATGTCCGTGTGTTCTCACTGTTCAACACCCACTTATGAGTGAGAACATGTGGTGTTTGGTTTTCTGTTCTTGTGTCAGTTTGCTGAGAATGATGGTTTCCAGTTTCATCCATGTTCCTGCAAAGGACATGAACTCTTTTTTTATGGCTGCATAGTATTCCATGGTGTATATGTGCCACATTTTCTTTTTCCAGTCTATCCTTGATGGGCATTTGGGTTTGTTCCTAGGTTATTTTTTAGAATTTTTATGGTTTTGGGTCTTAAAGTCCTTGATATATCTAAAGTTGATTTTTTATAAGATGAGAGATAGGAATCCAATTTCATTATTCTACATGTGGCTAGCCAGTTTTCCCAGCACCATTTATTACCTAGGGTGTCCTTTCCCTAAGAAATGTATTTGTATTAATACATAATAGATGTACATATTTTGGTGAGAAAATTGGACATGTACAATTTCTTTAGTATTTGTAATTAGCTCAGTGGTTTTATTGACCTTCTCAAAGAAAAATTAACATATGTTGATCCAAATGTCACACAACTCTTGTTTTCAATCTTCGCTTACCTCTTTTCTTCATCTATATTTTTCACTAATATGTGGTGAAATTTTATTTAAAATTTTTGCTCAACCTTCTCTGTCTTCTCAAGTCCCAGATAGGCATTTTAGCTCAAAGTTATAGAAAAGAAATTCCGTATTTTGTCTCATATAAGCATTATAGAAAATACACACAGATTGGCTAGTCTTCCTGACAGTTGTCTGACTGGTTGAATATTTTCCCTATTTTATTTATATATATATATATATATATATATATATATATATTTTTTTTTTTTTTTCTTTTATTAACAAGTTCTGATATTTTCTCCCTATTCTGAAGATGTTTGTCATAAGAAGAAAATGTTGTATACATGAAAGTGATTATTACATTGTATTAAATCATTCTCCACTTTTATTTTTACAGATAAACTTTCTCTAATCTTTTAATTTAAAAATTAACATAACGCTACTATTCATAAACAATTCCAACCCCATATTTCTTGTAGGTCTCTAACAATTTGTGTATATGTGAACTCCTGTTTACTTTGTTGATGGCATTGCATGTGGGTGGAGGAAGGAGAGGATGAAAAGATTTGCACTGCTATGGAAATAACTTTGAAAATGTGTTCTGACATGAAGGGCTTTATGATATTTTGTCTTAAGTATGGAGATTTACTAAAAATCATCTAAGACTCTTGTGAGGTTTTGGCTACAAAAAATATTACAAAATAAGCTGAATATAATTATTCATTATGTAAGGATATTGAAAATACACAAAGCTGAGATAGTCTTTTATTTAAAGGACAAAATCACTTTCATATAATGTGCTTATCAATCAGGAAAAAAACATACCAGTGTTGGTTATGTAAAAAATAACTATTTTATTCAAAGCTAGATTTTGTCAGAATGTCCAAAATGCAGGTCACAAATTATAATGGAATCTCATTGCTAGCAAGACTTAGTTAATAGATCATTGATCTGTTTAATGGTTGATGGAAAACTAATTTTTGCATCAGCTCTGCTATTGAACATTCGTCCATTTTGGAATACAATTAAATAAAAATATCTTATTTAATATAACATTCTTACATTTTTTAGCACAAATCTTAGCTTGACTAATTCTAAATATCAACTCAGTCACTTGCTGTATTGGTATCACTGCCATTGTAAAATTTCCCTTTTTAAAGGCTTCATATTTTTTGCCTTATATTGCCTCCATATTCAAGGCTGATCAATTATATCCACCTTGAAATAGCCTAAGTGTGCAAGCACAAATATCGAGTGGTATATTATGCTCAACTAATCTTCCAGTTATTTAGCCCTTTTCAAAAGTGTGACAAGATGTATACAATGAAATGGCCTTAGTGATTTCAGCTGCTTTATAGAAATTCGAATCTATGAATAAACATGAAATGAACTCTTTAAATAATAGGTAAGCACTAAATCTATATTTTAATGAAGAAGGTAGTGAACTTTTAAAACAACAGAAATCAAACTTCCAGTTACATATCACTGTGTAGTGTGTGTTGTGTGTGTGTATGTGTAGGGTGTGTGCATGTGTGTGTCTGTGTTTGTGTAAGTCACTTAACCTCCCTTTCCATATCTGCAACATAAGGTCATATTAGTACTTTCCCTCAAAGGGTTGAGTTAATATTTCAAAAATCTAGAACAGTGTTGGGCATATATTCATTATTATATGATTTAACTGTGGTTAACCTGTAACTGATCGTGTGTAGTAACCCCATCTGAGTTGTTATTCAGGCACCCCCTCCCCTTTCCTTTGGTAACACTTCCTTAAATTTCCTTTGGAGCCAACTCTGTTATACATGCCTCTCCTAGCTCTGTGAACTGAGGTGCCTTTCCTTCTCTGGCCAAGGGTTGAATGAGTGACCATCTTGGGCAAGTTAGAACTCCACTCCCAAGAGTTTAAACATGGAGGAATTACACCAGGGTAGACTTTGAAAGGCCAGGTTGGAGGAGGTAATATACACCAGGATTAGTGTTCTTAAAAGAATGATTTTTACTTCTTGCCACAGAGAGTCTCATACTTGTCATATTACTACATTGCCCGTTGAAGGAACTGTTTGTTTATTTTCTCCTTTGGTTTTCTAAACTATTTTCCATATCTCCAAAGAAACTTCTATTTATCTTTAGTCAAAGTTGTCTTCTACTCTTGCAGTCAAAGAACAACTAGGTCATACTATTCATAATATATCCTACATTGCGGTTCCTAATTATCCCTCTGTATTCTTCCCATCCATCAAACTCATTTACGCTCTTTTTCTTTTCAAGAAATTCTTGAGAACCACAGGACTCCATGACATTTTTCATTTTGAAGATAATTACATTTTTTTGGTCTGTACCACTTGGTACATATTTGTCATTTTTTTATTGCTGCATAACAAACAACTATGAATCTTCATGGTTTAAAGGAATAACCTTTGATTTAGCCCGCAACTCTATAGATTGGAAAACTGGTCTAGTATTATCTGGGAAGTTGGAGACGTTCTTGGCTCACTCATGCCTTTTGATCAGATGTCAGTTCAGCTGGAGGAAGGTCCATTGTGTTAATAGTAGTGGAGACCTATAACGGGTTGGCTTATCTCTTCCATGTAGTCACTTCATCATTTAACAGGGTAGTACAGCCTTATTCACTCAGTAGAAGGCTCCAAAAGCAGCAACACAGGACCATGGGTACTACTCAAGTCCTTTCTGAGTCTCTGCTTACTAACACACCATTGGCTAGACTAAGTCATATGACCAAGTCCAGAATTAGTGCTTAATGGGAAATTGACTCCATGCCATGATGAGGAGCTATGGCGTATTATGGTCATTGCTATAATCTACTAGGTACTCAGATTCTTTGAGCTGGAATTTATCAAGGGTGCTTCAAGATTCATTTCATATAAGAGGTGCTGGAAAGATGACTACTTAGCTTTTCTTTTGAACACCTCCAGTGACTGCAGGTGTAGTACTTCAATAAGCTGCTTATTCCCATTTAGAGCAACTCTAGTGATTTTTTTTTGAAGTTTTAATTTTTATTTTTTCTGACTCCTATTTGTGGTCTGAGTTCCTGAGAGATTACAATAATCTTACTATTTTTTCCAAAGAATAAATTCTTCAGAAATGTATAAAGAGCTATTATGTCTGTATTGAACCTTCCCTTCCCTGAGCTAAATACATTTTATTCCATTACTTATTCCATGTAGGAGATAGTTTCCTTGTCAGCCTTCTCACAGTCTCTGGATACATTCCAATTAAGTTATCTTTCCAACTCACTTATACAATGACAGAAGAAAGAACATTATCCAAGATATGAAATTATATTCCATTAGAACTACTGCTTAACATTTAGTAACTATTTTAATTTTGTAGTTTCAAAAGATCATTTTGTAGGCTATTGTTGAGAGTAATGTATAAGAGACAGTTGTAAAAATGAGGTTAGGTAAGGATTTTCCAGTAACCTATTTTTAACAGACTCGAATTTCAATCTTCTCACCACTGTAAATAGAAATATGTGGGTACATGCCATCTCATTTCCTGGACCAAATGGTCTCAATAGATGGCTTTATAGAAATTAAAAGGAAGTATGTTATTAAAATAATGTATGAATTATATAAATTAGGAGGAGATAATTTATTTCCCCCAAAGGATGTGCCACAACTTTCTCTAGAGTTCATTGCAAATATAGTATATTCAAAAAATCAATTTATGTGTAAATTTCAAGAATATGCAATGAATTTCTTATGTGAAATGAAGTATTCTAGTAATCATTAATGTGATTTGAGATTGGAACCTCAGTATGATGAATTCATTAATCACCTTCTTAAAGAGCCAACTTCTGAATTCAGCAAAATATAGCTGAATATCATTCATTGTTCAGGAACTACACCAAGCAGAATGTGAAGACAGGGTAGTGATGCAGGGAAACCATAGTGTGAGCCTGTGTTGTCTTCTCTTCAGGGATTTAGATACGCTTGAACATACCTAAAGAAATGGTGGGGCGGCAATGTAAACTTGGATTATTTTCTAAGGCAGATAATAAAACAGATTTTTCAAGGAGTAAAGCAAACTTTATTGACCAGAAAGCACAATGAACAATTTGTCACCACATGCTTATTACTTGATTATATGTGTTATCAAGCTTATTTCTAGCCATTAAATGTAATGATTGTAAAATTTATTACTTTCTCTTCCCAATGCCACTTAAAATTTATCTTACTTTACCCTACAAATTAACAGGGTTTCCTGGACTCCTGTCATGAATAACAACCAAAGTTTGGCCTTGAACAGGAGCCTTTTACACAAATTATATGAGAATTCAGATATGTATAGTTAGGCTTGGCTATTAGAGACCTAAAGATGGGCCTTCCCCAGAAGAAGGATTATTTTAGGTTTTAAAGGAAAAAAGTAGTATCTATATGACTTAGTTATTCATTATAAGAGAAGTAGAGGGTATAGTATACTCCACATCCTTATCACTTCTTGCTTAAACTACAACCAGAAGCCCCTAGTGTTCTCTCTGCTCACATTCATATTTCCTTAAAATCTATCCCACGTGGTCAACAGTGTGACCTAGTATAAGAAAAGTTGACCCTCTCATTCACTCCACACGCAGCATTTTTTGTGCGATAAACATGGTGCCTCCCTGTAACACACACCAATTCAACAAAATACGTTTTATTTTTCAATCTGTTTTATAAATCAGAATTCTGTGTACATTTTGTCAAAATCAGCTACAACATAATGGTAGAGTAGTTTGTTTACCTAATAAGCAAGATTACTATGACTTGAACTCCTCCCTCCCCAGTCCTGGCCTATGTTTTTTTCAGCTTAATTTCCTGTTGTGCTATTGTTAGATTCTGTATCTTTGGTTATTATGGCCCTAGGTACTAGGCATGTTCTTTCTACTCTTCTTTGTCAGGCTAACTCTGTTTACTATACTCTAAGGCTCAGATTAGCAGGCATCGCTAGAGAACTTTTGCTTACTCTCAGGTGTTAGAGACACCTCTTCATTATCTCCTAAGCATATTTCTATGACCAAACTTCCACAATATATTTTATATACCCTTAAAAAGAAATTACCTGAAATATATAATTTCCAGTGCAAATATAAATAAGTACACTTTATACTGAGAGATGCCATAGTTTCTTCAATTATCTTCAGATTCTAGGGAGGATCCAGAAACAAAAGAAAGTGACATTCTGACATATTGACCTGTTTTCTCTCCATCATAAGAGCGAGAACAAAATTGTATTCTTCTTTGTATTTTTAATTTCTAACAAAGTGCCTGATATATACCTGATGGCACCATAATAGTGTTGAATGCATAGAGAATACAATTACTGTATAATAAGCTTTAATTAGTTTGTGGATAGTCACATTGTTCACTGTAGGCTAAACATACTGAAGAAAACTTTCTCTCGTACGACTTAAATTCACCATTCCAAAGGCAGCATTTTGATTTGGTCCAAGTAGATGTCACTAGATGGCTAGAAATGTTTTCCTAAGAGGGAAGTCTCTCCTTTAAGTATATGCACCAACTACCTTCTCTATGACTAAGTGGGATGGGCTCACAGCTTCTATAATACTTAAGATACCAACATAATTCATAACTTCAGTGAAACTCTTCCTCCTTAACAATGAAAATATAAGTAGATTTTATTTTAGAAAAAGTGATCACATTTTAAAATACCAAAAAGTAAATATGCAGGTAAGTATGTATGCAACCAAATATATCCCCCAAAACAGAGAATGGAAAGAAACAGAACTAACATTGTCATCAAATATTTATAATGTTGAGTCTTACATTGCCATAAAATGATAGATGTGTACTTGGGATAAAACACCAAAACTTTCTGGAAAACTCATATAGATGGAAACATGTACAGATGGCAATAGATGTGATAAAAGAAAAGTCATAGAGGTCTGTTGTGGAATTCTTCCATACCTATTAATTCACAAGTTCAAACTATTCCCTTCACAGTGTATTCAGAAACTGGTTTTAAATGCAATTTAATTTGTTTAATTTATTGCTGGCAGAAGATCCAAATCAAAGCTAGGAAGGTCGTCTCTGCTTTTGTTTTACTTGAGAATATTGTAAGGATAATCTTTTCTCACTGTCTGAAGAGTAAGTGATGTTACCTCTTGAACATTTCATATGTGCCTGGCTTTGTGCTAAAGTCTTTAAATGTATTAGTACATTTTATTTTTACACAAACCTCTAAGTACTATCATTATTCTCATAAAAGAGGGCAAATGGGGTTTCTTACTCCAAGTCAGGCTTTTAGGAATAAACTTTTTAGTTTGTAAAAAGCTGTGATGCTATGACTATGGGGCCCATTCCAGTCAATGTCATGTGCTACACTCACATCCTCAGAACCCCATGCTCAACCTCCTGCCTAACCTCTGCAGAATGTAGAATTGGAGCAAGAATGTATGGGAAGCTCACATATCCCCATACCTACATAGATCTTCCAAGCATTGACATTCTGCTGTTTAGACAACAGAGCGCAGGAAGCTTCGCTGTAAGTGTCTGTCTTCTGCAATTCTGCTTTGTGATACCTCAGACCTTAATGACATTTCTATTTGATTTCTACAAACTAAAAAACGTCCAGATGGGAACACTTTCTAAATAATAATGGTCTACTGTTTAGATACCACCAGCATTTAATCCTTGCTATTTTCCTCTTATTCTTTATTTCCTTCTAACTGCTCAAAATGTTCACCTTTAGGTAACAAAGTGATCTCTACATAATTATGCATTTTGTTTCCCATCTGCTAGTTTGTTGTTTCAACTCTATAATTTAAACTTCATTTCCAGATGTTAATTCTTCATATTTAAAACCAATTTTTAAAAATAAAACAAATAAAATTAAGAGGCAGAGCAGAAGAATCACAGTTTTTCTTCCCAAGCACCAGACTCTTAAAATTAAAAACAAACAAATAACAACAAAAACAACAGTTAAGGAACAATTACAAATTTACCAAAGTATCCCTAACAACTTAAAAGTAGAGATCTGACTCCTGGTTCTTTGTGTTTTAACCCTACCCTGATTGTAGTGCACATATTAAGTCCTCATATATGTTTAAGTGGGAGAGGAGGTGGAGGGAAAATGATAAGGCTAAAAAATTGAAAGTAAGAAAACATACAAAAAGAATAAAACATCTTGTAATACAGCTAACAAGGGAAGTGAAAGACCTCTTCAAGGAGAACTACAAACCACTGCTCAAGGAAATAAGAGAGGACATAAATAAATGGAAACACAGTCCATGCTTATGGATAGGAAGAATCAATATCTTAAAAATGACCATACTGCCCAAAGTAATTTATACATTCAATGCTATTCCCATTAAACTACCATTAGTATTCTTCACAGAATTAAAAGACACCATTTTAAAATTCATATGGCACCAGGTGTGGTGGCTCATGCCTATAACTGTAGCATTTTGGGAGGCTGAGGTGGGCAGATCACTTGAGGTCAGGAGTTTGAGACCAGCCTGGCCAATGTGGTGAATCCCCATCTCTACTAGAAATACAAAACAACAACAACAACAACAAAACAAAAACAAACAAACAAAAAAACCAGGTGTGATGGTACACACCTGTAATCCTAGCTACTCAGGAGGCTGAGATGGGAATATCACTTGAACCTGGGAGGTGAAGGTTGCACAGACCTGAGATCACAAGACTGCACTCCAGCATGGGTAACAGAAAGAGACACCATCTCAAAAAATAAATAAGAAAATTAAAAACAAGATAATATTTATATGGATCCAAAAAGGAGCTTGTATAGCTGAGACAGTCTTAAGCAAAAAGAGCAAAGCCTGAGGTATCATGGTACCAGACTTGAAGCTATACTACAAGGTACAGTAACCAAAACAGCATGAAATTGGTCCAAATACAGACACATAGACTGATAGAATAGAACAGAGAACTCAGCAATAAGACCACACATCTACAACCATCTGATTTTCAACAAACCCGACAAACACAAACAATGGCAAAACGATTCCCTATTTAGTAAATGGTGCTGGAATAACTGGATAGCCATAGGCAGAAAACAAACTGAACCCATTCCTTACACCTTACACAAAAATTAACTTGAGGTGGATTAAAGACCTAAATACAAAACTCAAAACTATAAGAACCCTAGAAGAAAATCTAGGAAATATCATTGAGGACCTAGGCATGGGCAAAGATTTCCTGACAAAATCACCAACAGCAATTGCAACAGAAGCAAAAATTGACAAATGGGTCTAATTAAAGAGCTTCTGCACAGCAAAAGAAACTATTATTACAGTGAATAGGCAACCTACAGGGGGGAGAAAATTTTTGCAATCTATCCATCTGACAAACTAATATCAAGAATCTTCTAGGAACTTAAACAGATTACAAGAAAAAAACCCATTTAAAAAATGGGGGAAGGACTTAAACAGACACTTCTCAAAAGAAGACATTCATGTGGCCAACAAACATATGACAAAATGCCCAACATCATTGATCGTTAGAGAACTATAAGCCAAAACCACCATGAGATACCGTCTCACACCAGTCAGAATGGTGATTATTAAAAAGTCAAGAAACAACAGATGTTGGTGAGGTCGGGGAGAAATAAGAACACTTTCACGTTGTTGGTGGGAGCATAAATTAGTTCAACCATTGTGGAAGATGGTGTGGTGACTCCTCAAAGATCTAGGACCAGAAATATCATTTGACCCAGCAATCCCATTAGTGGGAATATACCCAAAGGAATATAAATTATTCTATTACAAAGACACATGCACACGTATGTTCATTGAAGCACTATTCGCAATAGCAAAGACTTGGAGTCAACCCAAATGCCCAACAATTATAGACTGGATAAAGACAATGTGGTACTTATACACCATGAAATACTATGCAGCTGTAAGAAGGAACAGATCATGTCCTTTGCAGGGACATGGATAGAGCTGGAAGCCATCCTCAGCAAACTAATCCAGGAACAGAAAACCAGACACTCCAGGTTCTCACTTATAAGTAGGAGCTAAACAATAAGAATACATGGAGAAAAGGGAAGGAACAACACTGGATCCTGTTGGCAGGTGGGGTTGGAGAGAGAGAGCTTTAGAAAAAATAGCTAATGCCTGCAGGGATCAATACCTAGGTGATGAGTTGATAGGTACAGCAAACCACCATGGCACATGTTTACCTATGTAACAAACCTGCACATCCTGCACAAGTACCTCAAAATTTAAAATAAAAATAAACTTAATATGTTGAAATTATATCCCTATACATGAAATTTCTCATATATTCTTCTCAACAAAGAAGCTATAAAGTATATATTATTATCTCGTATTATTATCTGAAAGAAAATTAAAACTTAGAATACCTAAAGTTTTTATTCAAAGTTCCTCAACTTGTGAGACCAGTGCCATGATGTCCTGCAGTTTCTCAAATCTTATCACTTTGGCTCTAACCATTTACATTACATTGTTCTACTGGCTTTATTTAAGCAGCCTTTGAATTTTATCTAGAAATTAGAACCTATTTGCTTTTTGATAAAAACTGAGATCCCTTTCCAAATTCGTTGCTCAAAGTGCAACATTTAAATTATTGAAGTTCACTCTATTTGAGCATTTATTACGTGCTAGACGTTGCTCCAAACACTTAGTGGGTATTCACTCCTTTAGTGCTCACAACAAACACAAGCAGCTTTCTTGTTGTTTAATTTCTGTTTTGTAGTTCAGAAAACTGAATCAGAGAGAGATTTGAAAACTCGCCTTAGGTCACATAGCCAGTTAATGATACAGACAGGATTCAAGTCTATGCTATTGGGCGACAGCGTCTATTCACGCTGTTTGTGATGCTGCCTCCCTTGCATGTCTAATGCTCTGGTGTCTAGAATTGAGGGTATGTTGCCTGGCCAGCCTTTCCTGATTTATTCAGTTAGTCTTGCTGGTGAGTTTTACTGTTATTGGAGTAAGCTCTCATGTCAGACAAATAGCATCTTAGGTCTTGAAGAGACTGGGAACTTTAATATCATCAAGGTGCTAAATTCTACTTCTAGAGGTAACAAAATATTCCAAATGACATTGCACAGGCTCACATCATTAAAGCATCCATCTGTAATATATGGGCCACCATCCCTCTGAAGCCAATGAAGGTTTTTCACTTGGATGCTTCCTGTCCTGGACGCAGATTGCTTTATAGCATGGTTGTAGTGTGTACCCAGTAGGAAGATGAGAATAATGATTTACTATTTCCCTAGTAAACACACACACACACACACACACACACACACACACACACACACACACAAAAGCAGATACACGTATAGACACAATAAAGCAGTCCTCTTTTGTCTTCCTTGACCATGCTATCACTATTCTGTCTGCTTCCTCTGATGTGTTGAGACGGTTGTCTGTATTCCCTGTCCTCCAATTTTTACCTACTTCTGTTTTCTCTTGAGCATTCTCCAATTATCACCAATCTCTGAAATTGCTCTTCTGATGGATATTAATGGTCACTACTTTGCTGAATCTAATGATTAATTCTTAACCCATCTAAACTGGCCTGTGAATAGTTTGAGTATACATCTTATATTTTTTCTGGGACAAATTTGTTTGTGTCTGTTGTCCTGTTTGAATTATTTATAGCTGCTGTTTTTACTCTCCAATACATCCAGATTTGGATAATAAATTATAAGGTCACTCTAACTCTTAGTACTATATGACCCAGTTACTCCAGGAAACACTTTTTGCACTTTCTCCCCTGTTACCACATGCCTTGTTTCTTCTCCTTGCCTTTTTGCCTTTTCCTCCTTAATCTTTGCTAATTGTTCTTCATATTACTCACTCCATGTATTTAAACACCCTAGGACTCAAGAGTTGGAACACCTGAGTCCTAGGTTTCTGTATAACTTTTCCCCCTAGATAATCACATTAAATTTTGTGACTTTATGTATGATGATCACTCCCAAATTTTCATCTTTAATCCAAGCCCCCTTTTTTATAATTATATTCTTATCCTAATATAATTATTAGTTATCAACATATCCAGGTAATCTGAAATGTAGTATGTCAAAAGAAAATGCTATTGCCAACCCACAGATAATCCTTGCAAACCTGACTTCTGAAAATCTGTGTATTTAATGACAATTTCATTTTTTTTTTCCGGTTCTTATGCTGTAGTCAGGTTTCTCCAGAGGGACAGAACCAATAAGATATATGTATATATAAAAAAAAGTTGATTAGGGAGGATTGGCTCAAACAATTATAAGACAAGACAGGATAAACCATCTGCAAGCTTAGGAAAGACAGAAGCCAGTAGTGGCTCAGTGCAAATTTGAAAGCCTCAAAACTGGAAGGCAACAGTGTCTGGGGCTGAAGGGCTGAGAGCCCCCTGGGAAGCTGCTGATATAAGTCCCAGAGTCCAGGGCCCAGAGAACTTCGTGTCTGATATCTGAGGGCAGGAAGAGCAGAAGTAAGCATTCAGCACAGGAAGAACAAAGAGAGCAAGAAGACTAGGCAAGCAAACAACCGACCTTTGTCCGCCTTGCTTTTTTTCTATCCATGCTGGCAATGATTGGATGGTGCCCACCCTCATTGAGGGAACATCTTCCTCTGCTAATCCACTGACTCAAATGTCAATCTTTTCTGGCAACACCATCGCAAACAGACACAGAAGTAATACTTTACTAGCTATCTAGGCATCCCTCAATCCAATCAAGTTAACATCTAATATTAACCATCACACAGGCCATAAATCTTTCAGTCAAACTGTAATGCTCTTTTTTTCCCCGTAGTATACAATGTAAAATCCTTTGTCACAAAAGAAAATTCTTATTATTTGCTATGAAATGCCTAACAATGTCTTATCTGGGCCCATTGTCTCTTCTATTTAAATGAACATGTGTTGTATGATCTCAGGGGATTGATGTTCAGTCACGAAAAATCATCATGAATATTCCTGTATTTTAAATTTTAAAATACAGTCATGTACTACATAATGAAATTTGGGTGTGAGCCATATATGTGACAGGTCACATATGCGATGGTGGTACCATAAGATAATAGCATTGCTAAATTTCTATTGCCTAGTGATGTAGACTTGGTAATGTCATAGTGCAGTTATTTTGGTTTTAAAGAAATTTACTGTAACCTACCCATACAGTGCTTATGAAGTCTATAATAATTTCCTAATCCTTCACATTTACTTACCACTTATTCACTCACTCACTGACTCACCCAGAGCAATTTTCAGTCTTTCAAGCTACATCATAGTAAGTTCTCTGCACAGGTTACCTTTTGTTTTTTATCTTTTACAAGATATTTTTGCTATACCATTTCCATGTTTAGATATGTTTGGGGACAAACATACTTACCATTGCATTACAGTTGCCTACAATATTCAGTACAGTAACATGCTGTACAGATTTATAGTCTAGAGCAAGAGGATATGCCATGAATCTCGGTGTGGTAGGCTATGCCATCTAAGTTGTGTGAATGTACTCTATGATGTTCACACAATGACAAAATAGCCGAACAACGCATTTCTCAGGAAGTATCCTGTCTTTAGGCACTGCATGACTCTAAAGCCACATTCTGTGAAAATAGCCGCATCCATGAGATCAACCCCAGATTACTGTGTAGACCAAAGCCTAATAACCCTCACAATGTGACTCCAGTACAATGGGCTGACGGATTTTTTGAATGATCAATAGTTAGGTCACTCTGACTATGAAATAATTTGACCCTGACTTCTGCTTACCCTTTAGTGGAATCAGAAGGATGAAGTGCCTAGGGCACCCATGAATAAATCACCAATGCTAAATCTGTTATGTAAACTTTTAAAGCTCTCTTTAACTCACCTTTAACCAGATACACCTGTCACTTTATTATCTGAATGATTTGTTTTCCTTGGCCATGCTTTGCTATAATTATTTTTAACAGCCAAATTCTTAGGTGACTCAGTAGCATCTTCTACATCACAACTTCAACAAGTTATTTTCATCTATATCCAAATTCTTTCCTACTGCTTTTATGTAAACTCCTCCATCTGCCCCTCTTATATATAAAATATCAACAAATAACTTTGACCCTAATTCGATTTCTTCTTTTTTTCCCTCTTCCTCTTTCTTTCTTTTTTTTTTTTTTGGTGACTGTTTCCTGGGAACAAAGATGATTAAGAAAAAAAACCATGATGAATATATTTCTGTATTAAACAAGTTTCTATTCTTGGTTTCTGGGAGCAGAGGCAGAGAGGGCAAAGAGCTGCATCAATTCAGGCCTTCACATCAAAGGAGAAAAGAAGGGAAAGTATGAAGCAGACCTAAGCTAGGATTTATCATCATACTTATTACAAAGCTTCAAACAAGAACCTTTGGGACAAGTCTTCATTGACTTATTCATTTGCTATAAATCTGTTAAGTATTTGTCACCATCAGCTATCAACTCATTTACTCTTTTCTCATTTAGCTAAAAGGTTTATATTTTATACTCTTGGGAAAATTAAACACATATGTGCACCATTTGTCAACTTCTTTTAACTATTATCTAAAAATAATATATATATATATGTGTGTGTGTATACACATACATACACACATGTACATATATATATATATTGTGATGGTTAATACTGAGTGTCAACTTGACTGGACTGAAGGATGCAAAGTATCGTTCCTGGGTGTGTTTGTGAGGGTGTTGCCAAAGGAGATTAATATTTAAGTCAGTGGACTGGAGAGGTAGACCCACCCTCAATCTGAGTGGGCACCATCTAATCAGCTGCCAGCATGGCTGGAATAACACAGGCAGGAGAAGATAAGTCTCAGAGACTTTCTGAGTCTTCTGGCCTTCATCTTTATCCCATGCTGGATGCTTTCTGCCCTCGAATATCAAACTCAAAGTTTTTCAGCTTTTGAAGTCTTGGACTTACACCAGTGATTTTCCAGGGGCTCTTGGGCCTTTGGCCACAGACTCAAGGCTGCATTGTCAGTTTCTTTAGTTTTGAGATTTAGGGACTCAGACTGATTCACCGCTGGCTTCCTTGCTCCTCAACTTGCAGATGGCCTGCTGTGGGACTTTACCTTGTGACTGTGTGAGTCAGTTCTTTTTAATAAACTCCCTTTCATATGTATATATATTCTATTAGTTCTATCCTTCTAGAGAACCCTGACTAATACATATATATTTGCCTGTGTGGGGGAAGGCTTACAAATTAGAACCTGAGGCAAGAATTATTCTGAGTAGTTCAGCTCTGCTAGAGTTTGTATATTTCTCTAATCAAAATCAGTTAACTATAGGGTTCATACCCACCTGCTATAGAAGGCTGTGTGATGAATATCTATTGCTATGTACTGGGGTTTGTCTCCTAGAACTCTCAGGTCATACCTGAAGTAGTTTCTCTGGATAGCTCTTTGAATCATACAGTATCCTCCCTTAAGATAAATTTTCTGTATTTCTTTGATATTTCCAAAGACATGATAGTAACCAAGGATTACATAAGAGCCCTTTCAGAAGAGTATCCAGGGATATTGGCTAAATTAATTTCTAACATTTAAAATTCAAACTCAATATAATTTCATTGCCTGAGTTCAAGAAATATTAAAGAATAGGTCATTTTTACCCCAGTAAATATATGCAAGAGAAAATGAAGATACTGTTTGAGTGGAGATATTTCTTGCATTTATTAGCTATTAAAAAACCTACTGAAGTTAAGTAAGATACCTGATATTTTGGAATAATGTATGTAGAAATGTGTGTAATTAATTCAATATGTAGTCATTACTTTATTTGGCAGACATTTATTGATGCCTTCTCAATGCTTACTTTGATGCTAGGTTTGGTATGCAGTGATAAAACTGTTCCTGCTACCGTGGAAGGTATCAGAGTCACCAGCAGCATATCCATACAGGTCTGCAGCAACTTCAGTTCTTGCCTCCTCAGAAGAAAGAATTCGATTGAGGGGCATAAGGCAGAAGAAGAGACCAAAGTAAGTTTCAGAGCAGGAGAGGAAGTTGGTTTTAAAAGGCTTTGGAACAGGAAAGAAAGGAAAATTCACTTGAAAGAGACCCAAGTGAGCACCTGAATGTCAAGTGTGGTGTTTAACCATGATTCTAGGATTTTATAGGCTTCTATCTTGCACGCTTTTCCCATGATTCTTCTGGTAGAGTGGTCTGCCTGCATGAACAGTGCCCTCCTCACCCTTGGGAAGTGAGCATGCGCAGTGTGTTTAGGAAGCTGTACACATGCCCTTCTGAGGCTTTCTTCCCTTATCTGGTGCAGTGTCCCTGGAAAATCGTACTTTGCTGTGTTGTCTCTTAACATATATGTCCAGGAAGTTGCTTCTCCCTGGCATCTGCATTCAATTAACACTTTAATGTTAACAGCTGTGGAACATCAGGAGATTGTCTCTTCCTGGCACCCTGGCACTTGCTGCAGAATTATCATTTTTAGACAGGGAGTATGATAATTGTTGATCCATCATATGACATTCCTAGTGGGTGGGGAGAAGAGCCCTCTCCTACCCTGCTCCTGCCTGTCTAACTACCTGTAACATTCCTACCCTCAAGTAGTTTGGAGACAAATGAGATTCTATTGGCATTTTATTGTTGAACTCAGTGGCCACTAGGACTCCTCAGTTTTCTTGCTACACACTACCCCTCCCTTAATATGAAAATTTGTCTCAGTTCTTTCTGGATATTTATTAGTAACATCCATTAAATATGACTTCCAGGATTTCCAAACATTGAACTATGGCACTAGTTAAAATGGGATTAACTTTATCAAAAGAATTTTCACTCCAAATATCGGAAAATAATCATTAAACAGGAACGCATGCCCGTGATGGAAATAATTGAAAATGCTTATAATGCAAATGCAGATTGCTTCTCCCTTTGTCCTTATCTCTCTGCTTTCAACTTTATTCTTTTTAATATATGTGTCTACTGCATTGCCTTGGTGAACGGCAATCTCTCATTTTGTACAGAGGATGTATAAAGGACTGTTGAGAGAAAGCAGAAATTAATAGCATAGAAAACAATTGTAAAACTTCTCCTGGTCATAGCTGGAGTTTTAAAAAAATCTTAGTGGAAACCATAATATCTTCCTGTTGTATTCTCTAGAATTTTGACTTCCCCCATGGTTTAATTACCAGTGCATTCAGTTGGGCAATTATAATTTGATATGAGACAGTGAATCTCAGTACCAAATGATGTGACATTAAGAATCTATGGTGGAATCTCCAAAATATACCTTTCTGTTTTTGGTAGAGGGAAAAATGTTCTTTTCCATAGTTGAGACTCAAACAGCCCATACAAGCTGCTTTCCAGGTTCCTTGAGCTGTACTTTTTTTGCCAGCTCCTCTTTGGAAAAATCTCTGTTTTACTAACTGAGTGAAAGCTCAAAAGTCTTTGTATGCCTTCAACTACCATCTATAAGTCAATCCTGTTCCTTGCCTAGTCACTTAACAAGCACCTTTCTTTTTACTCTTCAGTGGAAGATGAGTAGGTAGGCAAAATGGTCTTTAGTCCTAACAGAAAATAAGCTAAATATAAGATTGGGTGGAGAGAAGGGGCACTGAGATCATTGTGCCTCTGTAGACGTCTATTCAAACCAGTCTCACCAACACGCGTTAGGCATTACCGTAGATGATAATTCGCCATTGAACAGTAGACAATTGCTGGATCAGGTGACTTATTGTAAGGGGTCCTTTTTTCCCCACCTCATTTACCTAAAAATGATTCTCATTATAATGGAAATGGACTGGTTGAACAAGCTCCAATTGCATCTAGTCTCCAAAAATCATTTTATAGCTGCTTTGAGTCTGGTCATTTTAAAGTAAAACTCCAGATAAATTTCTCAATCCATCTCCATAAAATAACTAGTGATTATTAAGATTAAAGGGCTAATTATTTCTAATAACTCTTCATCTTATAGAATCATAAAATTATACCTCTTGAGTATTTAAAATATATTGAGCATATTTTCATAATTATAAATATACCCCTGCCATTTTCTTCATCTTGAAGAAAATCTCTCCAGATAGCACTTATTTATTTCTTATAATCAAATATGCAAAGAATGTGTTTAGGAAACAGTACAACAAGCCTAATAGAGTGGAAATATATTTTATTTTCAATTTATATGATAGCATTAATAGCATCAATGAAGGAAAAAATGAAGTAGAAAGAAAGTCATCCTTAATGAAATTCTAAAACCTTGGGTTTCCTGTAAATTTTATCTGTAAGAATGAATGAAAGCTGAATTCGTGAAGCAAAGATCCCAGACGGTACTTCACTTGACACTTTAGTAACTAGTATCTGCTCCTGGTAAGCAGTTTCTCCTCTTGCTCCTACTTTATTTCCATTCTTCTCTTGATCCTCCTCTTCCTTTATTTATTTTATCTTGAGACTAGCCCATGCGTCATCTCCTTTCTATATACAATAACATTTTTTCCCCACAAAATCAGAAGTTCTAGATAGATAGATAGATAAATAGGTAGATCGATCAGCTGATCAATCGATTGATAGGTAGATAGATATACAATGGTCCAGGGCATTGGGACTTTCATTTTGGAGAGGGTTAGATCACTTTGCTGTGAGACATCATGTCAAATCTCAAGTGAGGCAGGAGAACAGGGTCTGGAGGCAGGGGACTTAAGGCCAATTAACACAAACTTTCTAAAGCTAAACCAGAAGGAAAAACCCCATCTTCCCATCCTGAGTAACAAAAGATCAAAGGCTACTCACCCTACAATCCTCCTCCTTCCACCATGTCTTAGATGGAAAGGGAGAGTGCCTTCAACTGGCCACGGACCAGGCAGGGACCATCCCTTTATCTGCCTAGGGTACCATTTCACCTCAGCGTTTAATTAGTCACAGACCAAATCCTTCACCAGAAAATGAGTAGCCAATAGAACTTTAAAAGGAGCACTTAAATCCCAGGAAACTTCGCAACTCGGTCCCTGTGCCACTTGCTCTGGCCCACTCCCATCACATAGAGTGCTTTCTCACTTTAATAAATCCTGCTTTTGCTGCTTCATACCTGCATTTCATTCCTCTGCTATTTCATGTGCTCTGTTTGACACTTTGTTCAAAATGCCAAGGGACTGTAAAACTTCTAGTCAAGACCCTCCACTGGTAACACAAGGACCTAGAGATCTGTAATCAAAGTAACAAATTCTCTTCGTCCTTGAGGCACTAGACTCACCTTGAGTTTTTCTTAGATTAGTTTCATGTCTCAGCAACCAAAACAGCCCTCGTACCAAGTAGAGTGATGCCAAGTCTTCCTCTGTTTAGGGGAGGCAATAAGGGTTAGTGTTCTGCTGCATAGTTAGGACAGGACAAATGGGCACCAGGCACCATCAATTGGGTGAGAGAAATCTCATAATCAAGGAAAAACATAACAGTCTAACAACAGCTTTTATTAAAAATGTAGTTCTCATGTCTTTAACCCTCATCTCACATGGATGATCTTTTACACCATGGAATGTCGTGGTTAATGAGCTTTTTTAAGTGAAAAATGCTAAATTAGAAAAGCATTCTACCTTCTATTAAAAAATCATCAAAGCCCAAGTTCCTGCCTTGGCAATTAAACTTTAATACAGAATATTCATTGTGGTACAATTCCTTCATCACCTGTGCCTATGCGTCTATGAATATCTGTTGATACTCAGGAGTTGGTTCATTATAGTAATCTTATATTAAAATAACATCTTCTATCCAAGGAATCACTAAGCATGGTAAAAACTGTAGCCCATCACTATTCATGAATCTTTAGAGCTCTGCCTGATATAAACCTGGAGATGAATTACTATGAGTTTCAACTCATTAAGGATTTGTTTTAATAATCATTTACTGTAAAAATAAAAGAAACAATGAAATAATTATTATTGAGATAAGTCACATGTGTATCTGCAGGATATCATTATTCCCTCTTCTTGAAAAACATTATACTCTGAATAGAATAACATGATGATGGAAAAATGCAACAAGAATAGCAAAGTCATTATTAATTGGAATACTTATGCATTCAAGGGCCTTGTTTTGTTGACAGTTAATTTATAAATTATCCATCAATTGTTTAATGTGCACATGTCTAATTTTGCCACTATGCTGTGAGATCTTTGAAGTAAATTTTCAGGCTCTCTGTGTTTGAAAATCTCCAGGAATGTCCAGAACCTAATACGAATGCAGATCTCGCTTCTTCACTAACCCAAAGATAAATGTGAAGTCAGAATTAAGGTTAAAAAAATAGATTGACGTCAAAAGTATGCAGAAATAATAGAAGACGATGCTTATGAATAGGTTGGAGTGATAGAAAGGAATAAAGTCAGTAAAAATGGAACAATCTGGTGATTAATTGGTTTACCTGCTAATAGATCATTCTGTCCTATGTATAAGTTTAGAATAGCATACACTGCTATTTCTTAGCCCTAAGCAAATAATGCCTTTCCCAGATTCGAATTCATACTTTTTTTCATTGTTTTACTAAGTTCCACGTATGACAAAGTCCATGGCACTGCTACAAAGCATATAAATAATGCAGAGTTGATAAACAGCTATTTCTTGGTACCAAAATTGTGTATTTCTTATTACATCCAAGCACTTGCACTGACCACTTAAAAAAAACAAAGAAAGAGCACTATTTCGTTGTGTACTACTAGATACATCTAGTAGTAAAAAGCAAAGCTGTTAAGGGGAAAATTGAAAGTTGCATTAAAACTTGGGGACTTTACTTTTCATGTTTATGAATGTGTTATGATGCTTTACATGCATAAAGGAAATGATTAAGCATCTAATCTTGAACCCAGTCACCTGGGATTTATTTATATTTGCCAGACACTAAGATGAGAAAAAAAAATTGCACACACACACACACTTAGATCCTCTGAGATTTTGTTTTTTCTTGTTTCCTCAAATGGAAAAGCGAAATTTCCCTAATAACGTAAAAGCTGTTGAGGAATGAGAATATTCTGCACTGTGGTTCTTTCTAATTTCCTGAATTGCTCCTGAAGCAGACCATTAGTACAGTGAAATTGGAGAACATGAAATGCACCATTAGTTGCTAATAACATATGTAGATCCAGTGTTAGGACACACAGGGAGGATGGGAACCTTCGCAATTGGTCCCACCTTGGTCCCCTGGGCTTCATACCTGTGAAGCACTGAAACTCATCAAGTGAGTTTCGGTCCCAGGGCCTCACCAGAAAGAAGCCAGAGAGAAGGGTGAAGTAAGAGAGTGGGGGCGTTTGTGTTAAATGGGGAGAAAGTAAGAAAAATTTGAGATACTTGATCTGTGCCTTGAATGGTGGTGGAAATCTACCAGCTGTGGAAGAGAAGTGTGTGGAAAGGCAAAAGGAAGAGCCCAAATATGCACAGCTTCACTAGGAAACTGCAGGGTGTTTGCAGGGCCTGAGAACCTGTTACTGACTCGTGGAGCCAGAGGGAAAGCACTGAGGTCTGGAAGGACACAGGTAAGCAGTGAACTAGGTTGGGGCCAAGGCAAATGCTCACAATCCAAAATTAGCAGTGCGTCTCTAGTGAATAAGGCCCTTCAATCTACATAATTCAGTCCTACCACGTTGATCACTATCCTGGCTTAGAAATCCTAGGTTTTCAAGGGCCTCACTCCTGAGACCATTAGGGGCATCTTAGAAATCACATAGATGGTAAGTAAATTGCGTTCCCTGACTTTGTTCCTTCTTTACAAAATTATTTTGGCTATTCTAGATACTTTGCCTTTCCATATAAAATTTAGAAATAGCTTTTTGATATCTACCAAAATCTTACAGTATTTTTGATCATGATTGCATTGGCTCTCTAGATTAGATTCAAAAGGATTCATACCTTAATATTGATTTTTACAACCCAAAAGCATACAATATGGGTTTTTTTAATCTAGGTAATATTTGATTTTTAAAATCAGTGTTTTGTTGTTTTCAGCATATAAATCTTACACATATTTGCTTAGATAGACATGCATTTCATGTCATTTAGGTATTCCATGGGTTTTTAAATATTATAATGGTTCTTTTCAACTTTTAGTGTCCAATTATTAATGTTAGTATAAAGAAATACAATCGGTTTGTTTTCATTGACTTGTGCCTTTTGACTTTGCTAAATTGACTTATTAGGTCTGATAAATATTGCCGCATTCAGCACTTTTGAGTGGTTCTAGTTGTCCAGCTTCCTTAGGGACTTATCCCCTTCAGTCCAATTCACATCAAAGATGAGTCTTAGCCACCATCTGATGTTTAAGCAGTTTATCCTGTCAGTATTCCTATAAGATGGATACCAGGGACAGGCCAGTGATATGAGCCAAGTACAGTCAGGAGTCAGATGACCTACTGACCAAGAGGGTTTCAGTCAGAAAACTCTCCTTAGAGCCTGAAGGATTCTTCCCTGTTTTTAATACTTGTATTTAGGCCAGGTCAGATACCAGGTGTTTCTCTCATACAAGGAAGTTAAGCTCTTCTTGTAAAGGTAAGCTTTGTTTTAAGGCTCATAAAAGTTTTGCTTGTGCTAAAGAGGCCTGGTCTCTAGGATAACCAAGGATTTTATGTTCTGTTTTGTTTTATTTTGAGATGGAGTCTCACACTATTGCCCAGGCTGCAGTGCAATGGTGCTATCTCGGCTCACTGAAACCTCCAACTCCTGGGTTCATGCGATTCTCTTGCCTCAGCCTCCTGAGTAGCTGTGATTACAGGTGCATAACACTAGGCCTGGATAATTTTTTTTTGGATTTTTAGTAGAGACGGGGTTTCACAACATTGGCCAGACTGGTCTCGAATTCCTGACCTTGTGATCCACCTGCCTTGGTTTCTCAAAGTGCTGGGATTACAGGCATGAGCCACTGAGCCTGGCAGATAACGAAGGTTTTTAGGTCCCATTATTATAGATTCCCTGTAATTCCCAGGCCAGGTTGCATGATGTTGTTAATGACATGTAGTATAGGCCCAGTGAGAAATTCAAACAGGCTTTATGGCGACCATTAATCTTACAGCCACAATATGTCTCTTACAGCAATCTACAAAATTTTGTGTAACTCCTTCGGGATTTTCTAGACCATCATGTTATTCTCAAGATCATTGTATTTCTTTATTGCCCATCTATTGAAATTTTATTTGTGTTTCTTGCATTATTGAGATGGTAAGTCCTGCAGAATAATATTAAATAGGAAAACGTGGACACATTTTCTTTCATTCTTGAAGTTAGGGGAAAACATTAAATGTTTAACAAATATGTTAATTAAATATGTTAGACACTTAATGATTTCTTCCAACTTCAAGAACAAATATTCAATATTATTCATCAGGAATGCTCATTAAATATGTTAGCTGTAGGTCCTACTATTCTTATTTCGCTGAGGCCTTTTACCATGACTATAGAGGTTAACACTTTTCAAATGCTTTATATCATCTTTTTAGATAGTTGATTTTTCTTTTTTATTGTGTTGGTATGGTGAATCACATTGATTTTTATTAGATATTGAATCAACCTTGATTTTCAGGATAAATATGACTGGGTCATAATATGTTATTTCTTAATATATTGCTAGATAAAATTTGATGCCATTTTCTTGAGAGTTTTTTTTCATGCATTTATGAGGGACATTGGTGTGTGATTTTCTTTTCTTGCAGTGTCTTTGTCTGGTTTGGTATTAAGTAAAGCTTGGCACCATAAAACAAATTAGAATATTTTCTCTCTTTTGTTTTTTGGAAGCTTTCTAATAGGATTAGTGTTTTAAAGAGAAGCCATTTAGGCCTGGGGTTTTCTTTGTTAGGAGAAAATATATTTAATATTATATTTATATAATATATAGTAAATATATATTTAATATATAGTAAATATTAGTAAACATAAATATTTGTAATATATATTTACTATAAATATATTATAG